>JAACNH010001292.1:0-85481 GCA_019447015.1 Hymenochirus boettgeri
CCGTTATGTCTTTATACAACCTCCAATACTGTGTTACTAGTAACTGTTTATACAGCATTATGGGTAGGGTATAAAGGTGGACTAGATGGACGTTATGTCTTTATACAACCTCCAATACTGTGTTACATGTAACTGTTATACAGACATTTAGGGTAGGGTATAAAGGTTGGACTAGATAGGAGTATGTCTTTATACAACCTCCATACTATGTACTTATGTAACTGTTTAGATAGACATAGGGTAGGGATAAAGGTGGACTAGATGGACGTATGTCTTTATACAACCTCCATACTATGTTTACTAAGGTATCAAGACACAGACTGAGTTATACGGAACTCTGGGACCACTCATGTATATAAGGGATATGTATCCAACAGCTACTGTAAATTATAAGGTATTAGAAGTCACTGAGGAGTCTCTGTGTCTATATAAAGGTACAAGGACACAGACTGATTATCAAGGGAACTCTGGGTACCAACTCATGTATTATAAGGGATAATGTAATCCCCTACTGTAAATTATAAGGATATTAGAAGTCATGAGGAGTTCTGTGTCTATATAAAGGTACAGACAAGACGTGATACCAGGGAACTCTGGGTACCACTCATGTATTATAGGATAATGTATCCCCTACTGTAAATTATAAGGTATTGAAGTCACTGGGAGTTCTGTGTCTATATAAAGGTACAAGACACAGAGTGAGTTATACAGGGAACTCTGGTACCACTCATGTATATATAAGGATAATGTATCCCATACTGTAAATATAAGGATATTAGAAGTCACTGAGGGGTTCTGTGTCTATATAAAGGTACAAGGACACAGACTGAGTTATAGGGAACTGGGTACCATTCATGTATTATAAGGATAATGTATCCCCTACTGTAAATTATAAGGATATTAGAAGTCACTGAGGAGTTCTGTGTCTATATAAAGGTACAAGGACACAGACTGAGTTATACAGGGAACTCTGGTTACCAATCAGTATTATAAGGGATAATGTATCCCCTACTGTAAATTATAAGGAACTAGTAGTCACTGAGGAGTTCTGTGTCATATAAAGGTACAAGGACACAGGCTGAGTTAACAGGGAACTCTGGTTACCACTCATGTATTATAAGGTGGAGGTTGTATAAAGACATACGTCCATCTAGTCCAACCTTTATACCGTACCCATAATGTCTGTATAACAGTTACATAGTAACATAGTATTGGAGGTTGTATAAAGATATACGTCCATCTAGTCCAACCTTTATACCCTACCCATAATGTCTGTATAACAGTTACATAGTAACATAGTATTGGAGGTTGTATAAAGACATACGTCCATCTAGTCCAACCCAGTTGGTTTAGCATCACTAAGTGTCACATCTATATGTGATCTATATGCAGTGGGCCAGTAAAGTGTAATTGGTGGTTGGTTGCTGTGGGTTACCAGATGGGGCCCCTCCCCTTGCGCCAGATACACTGTAGTAAATTGTATTGGCTCCGTAGGATCTCCAGTAAATAAACATCAAACAGAAACATAATAATTTTATTACACAGAATATAAAACACTATTATCATTCAGTATAAATATACATTTCTATAGGTGGTTTCAACCCTAACCCACACCTGCCAACCCCCAGACACTGACAAGCGCTCTATACTATAAATGGGGCCTGTCCTGAGCGGTTATGTCCCATAGTCCTTACCCAGAATCCTTGTCATTAAAAAGTGATGGAAAGACTCTTTAAATAAGGAGTTAATACAGCACTTCCTATAAGTATATACGGACCCTCACTGACACGGAGAGTCCACACATATCATACTTCAACTCCCAGAATCCTCTGTAACACTGAGAAGGAAAAGTAGGTTCTGGTTATTCCTTTTTGCGAAAGAATTTCCTAAAGACAGACTTCCGTGGTTTAAGGTCTCCTGTGTGGAATTCTTTGTTCCTCGTTCCAATAAGTGGGTGACACTCATCTGGGCTCATGGCAAAGGAGTGGCACCTGCCTCTGGGTGCAGCAGATTCCCCGATGTATAGGGTGACGGAGTAACTGGGGACGGTGCCGGTGACTTTCTGGTACATCACTACAACAAAACACAAAGGCGCTGGGTCATAAATAGCATCTGTGGTTTGGAAGACGGTGGTAAGTATGTAAATAGCTTCAGAAAACATTGATTTTTGTGGGGTGGGGCTTTTTACACAGCACATCAAGTGCCTGTCACAGACTCAGGCAGACAAGGAAGTGTCAATATACAAGCCTATAACTTAAGATCTAGAGAATCATCCTACACTTGTTTGACATAGGTATGAGAGCCCTCCTTTTAATAGAGGGCACTTGTATGGAGACCAGTTACCCTTTAAACGTATATGTCCATAGTTACCAGTTCGTGAAAGACTACCCCCTGTGACTATTGGTATTATATTAGATTATTTCCAATCCACAGGCAACTCTCCAAAATTAAGGAAGACTTAAAGCTAAAATATAAATGAACCTGAATTAATTCCATTCTCTGATTTCTGCAGCCAGTAACAATTGCGTTACTTAATGCTCAGTCTTGATTAGAAAAAGGACACAGGTTGGTCATCCAGTAGCTGTCAGCCCTGGCAGGAGGGTGTGAGAGGGAGGGGCTAGAAAAACATACTGAGACTGTGCAACTCTGTCTTAGTGTCCAGGACACACTCTGGTGGGAGGGCTGCCATATTGTTCATTACAGAAATAAAGTCATCTGCTAGTTTACAGAATCCATGAAAGCTGCTGACAGGATAATATCCACCCAGTAGAACTGGGTCCCCTGATAAACACTTCCCTGGTTCCCCATCGCTTTCTCCTATATTAACTTTACCCACCTGAGCTGACGGAGTGGGACCGTCTTCGGTTTGTCATTAGGGAAATGTCACTGTCCTGGAGGGAGCTGGAAGGAGATCTGGTTGGTTCCCCAGAGAAATTGTCCGATTGCTGAAACTGTGCAGATTTTACCGAATCTTTCCACCCGGTCGGGTCCAGAGAATGTGATGGATAAAATCCTGTTAAAGAGTCACATTTGGACAGAGAGACAAGTCTCACTGCAAGGGAAACTGGCTGAGGATAGACCCCCTTAATACTGCACAGAAAGACAAGGAACATACCTATGTACTTACCTGGCTTATTACCAAACTGGTCTGTATGATCCCTGTACCCCTGTCTTCCCTTCATCAACTCCTTGTCCAGAACTGGGACAGACTGGCAAAGATCTGGCATCCTGGTAATCAAAAGTCAAACCCAAAAATGTCATTTACATATTCCATCTAGTCCAACATATATACCCTAATGTCTGTATAACAGTTACATAGTAACATAGTATTGGAGGTTGTATAAAGACATACGTCCATCTAGTCCAACCTTTATACCCTACCCATAATGTCTGTATAACAGTTACATAGTAACATAGTATTGGAGGTTGTATAAAGACATACCACACCTCTCTCTCTCTCCCTCTCTCCCTGTGTCTAATACCTCTCTCTCACACACACCTCTCTTTCTCTCCCTGTGTCTAATACCTCTTTCACACACACACACACACATCTCTCTCTCTCTCTCTCTCTTTCTCTCTCTCCATGTGTCTAATACCTCTCTCTCACACACACATCTCTTGTGTCTAATACCTCTCTCTCACACACACATCTCTATCTCTCTCTCTCTCTCCCCCTGTGTCTAATACCGCTCTCTCCTAATCTATTTGAAAGCATGCATGGCAAAATGCACTTCCTCCCAGAGGTTCCGCATCCCCAGGCTCATCAACCAAGCAGGCATAGCTAAACAGGAATCAACAGCGAGCTGCAACTTATCTGTTCATCTTATCTGTTGTAAGCTAATCTCAGGCTGAAGGACATCTTGGGTAAATAAAAAGGGAGATAGTTTTGGGACTACTGGATTGTTTATTTGGTTATGGCACTCTAGGGTCAGTATATCAGGTTAAATGCACTACCGGACCGCTCAAGGAACACTTTCATAAAAATAAATGCAGTCTTTATTAGCTTAAAGGGGAATTGTGTCCCAGGGGAGGAGGGCAATGCAGCCAATAGAGGGGAAAGCTAAGCCCCGCCCATATGTGCACCGCTCACCATATAGAGAGGTGCAGAGAGGAGATGAATAATGACTGCCCCCATGGTGTTATATAACAGTCTGTTAAAGTCTCAATAACTTTTGACCTTAGCATGATAGAGAAGAGGGGGATTGTTTGAAAGGTAAGACAATTGCCTTTGATTTAAAAGAGTATGTTTTTTCACCACAGTTCCCCTTTAACGTGTTTGGACAAGTCACAGTCCTTAATCATAAGCAAGAGTGTTTTGGTCCAGCGACAGGCTGTCTGCACCCTGGCCACTCCATGTCAGCGGTGAGTTGATGTACTGTACATACTTGTGAACTGTTTGGCTGGGACTAACCATATTGTTCCAGTAATGATTCGGGACATGGGCACCTGAACCACTATAGTATATAAGTTATATAGTTTATCACTCATCGCTCAATAGAAAAGCATATGGTGATTTTATGAGGGGTTAGAGCACCTTTATTTCTATTCTTTCCATTGTGGCACTCTAGAGTCCTTGATTTTCCATTGTAGAAGGCCTGGTACACACAGGCAAACCCCTGCTCAAAATTTACAGCCAAACTGAAAATGCGATCCACCATTCAATTCAGCAGATTATTAGAATAATAAAATGTGCAGGATCTACAGTGATTTACTAGCTGGACATATCATGATGACCATTATTACTACCTTATACCCCCATGTTATACCTCTCATTATTCTACTGGGTTAAGAAATTGTTCAACTGTGAATAGCTATTGTATACTCAAGGGCGTGTGGGGACAGTGAAGTAGATTAAACATTCGTAGAAATCTCTAGCTATATTATTATTAGGTTTTTGTTGTTTTATAAAGTAATACACAGAAATATATAAGGATATTGAGTTTCATTTACTCACATTTTACTAATAATGTGATGATAGAATAGCTTTAATTCCACATACTGTATGCAGGGAGATTCAATATAAGTTCTTATTGTTTAAAATGATGCTAATTTTGCCCCAACCAATCAGATCTTATTTAACATTTGAAAGCTAACATCTGATTGGTTGGGGCAAAATTAGCACCATTTTTAATGATAAGAACTTTTATTGAACAACCCTGATGGTTTACAGACTTTCACAGACCTCTATCCTCTTGCCATAAGATAATTAAAGTCTATTCCTGACCTCAAGATCAGACTTAATCTAATGTTAGAAGTATTATTTCCATATTCATCCAGTTGTCTCAAAATAGATCACATGAAGTAATGTTTGCTTTGTACGTAATTCTCCTTAGAACTAATCTAATGCCCATTACCAGTAAAAACCACTTACAGAAACAGCACTTATATACTTTATATTTTTCTGAGTTTCAGTGGTTCTGCCGACAAAATGTCTAAGCGTTATAAGATATAAAAAAGCCTTTTGCCCATTCTTACTTCCTAATTGAAGTTGTCTCTCTGGACCCTATCCAACAAGAAAAAGAGTTGAGTACTAACTAAGCCTTAATTACCTTTGACATAATTAAACTGTGAGTCATTAAACATTACTAGTTTAACTTGTAAACATAGGAAGACGAACCAGGCACGGTAAATTTTGCCCAGAAATGCAAGCAATTAAATGATACAGTTACAATTCAAAAAATTAAGCAAGCATCAATACAAATTACCATTTATTCTTCTTCTAGTTAAGGTATTTGTAGAAGCAAGATGTTGGCAAAGTTATGGACTTTTTTTGCAGACTTTAATGGGCATGTTCTCAGGCCCAATCCACATATCTCAAATTTGCTCTATAATGCTGGATATCCAGAAAGTCCTGACTAATGGCAATCTATTCCTGCCTTGTTAGTGTTTGAAGTTAGTTTGAGAGCTTTTACTTATCCGCTTACAGGGTGATTCAATAAAAGTTCTTATAGTTTAAAATGGTGCTAATTAAGCCCCAACCATTCAGATGTTAGCTTTCAAATGTAAACTAAGATCTGATTGGTTGGGGCAAAATTAGCACCATTTTAAACAATAAGAACTTTTATTGAATCTCCCTGTTAGTTTTCAATGGGATTTGAAAAGCATGTTTTTAATGTGATTAAAGGGTATGTACTGCCGCCCCAACTGACATTGGCCCAATGTTAAACACAATGTCTAGTGTTAAATGACCACTCCTTTTCTCTTTTAAGACTCAGGCAATCACTGATGTGGCTGTCGGTCAGACCCTTTCTTCTGCTTCCGCAATCGGAAGAAGCAGCAGAAGGCTGCTTGTGGAACAAATCTGATTTGGCACATTTAAACCAAACTAGGTTTGGGGGGATTATATGCAGGATTTGCATTTTTTTTGCCCTTTGGCCAAGTGTCCAAAATTTCAATGATGTAATCTCTGAGCCACAATGTTATCACTTTTCCTTTCTAAATTAATTTTTCATCATGGAGTTTAAAACCAGCGGCTTTCTTTAAATTTCGGAAATGTAAAAAAAAATTCCAATTACCGTATATACTTGAGTATAAACCAAGGTTTTTTTTTTATCTTAAAAGTAACCTAAAAATCTAACCTTGGTTTATAATCGGGTCACGTGCAGTTTGCAGAGGAAGAAGGAGACCGGAGCAGTCAGGGGGCGTGGGCACATCGGGCACATAACTTACGCACATCCCACACATGCCACTCATGTCATCACTCCTCACCAGACATAGAGGCGCAATGGAGGAGCACCTAAGGAGCGTATCACCTGACTCTGTCAGCCCTCAGCTCTACCATACATCCGGAGCTAGTAAGGATCAACCATATGGCTCTTCTTCTTGTAGTGTATGGGGGGTTTAGGGGTGGTCTATTAAATCTGTGCAGTGTAGGGTTGGGGGGGAAATTGGGCGGGTGGTCACTGTGGAAAAATAAATTTATTGTGTGTATATTAAAACTACACCTTACCTTATACTGTATTATGGCGGCCAAATGACTTTGTACTGTAGGGGTAGTAATGTTGAGCCACTCCAACTCCACGCCGCCGATGAAAAGGTGCGCATGGCTTGTGTGGGGGTATGGCTTTGTGGGTGGTTGCGCGGCTAGCCAATTTCCCATACAGTGAGAAGAGACAGTAAAGGTCCCATACAGTGAGAAGATACAGTAAAGGTCCTATACAATGAGAACAGACAGTAAAGGTCCCATTCAGTGAGAACAGACAGTAACGGTCCCAAACAGGGAGAACAGACAGTTAAGGTCCCATGCAGTGAAAGCAGTCAGTAAAGGTCCCATACAGTGAGAACAGACTGTAACGGTCCCAAACAGGGAGAACAGACAGTTAAGGTCCCATACATATTCTATCCTCTATCTCTCTCTCTCTCTGCTGTAGTCTCTGTCCTCTCTCACACACTCTCTCTCCTGCAGTCTCTGCTCAAATCTCTTACACTGAACATACACACATTCACGTATACTCTACACACACTCTCACACATACTGTACATACACCCTCTCTCACACATATTGTACATACACCCTCTCTCACACATACAATGGTTGGAACCAAATCTGGTAAAATCATTGGCACAAACTCTGATAAATGGTTGGCACCCAGACTCTAATAAATGGTTGACACACAGATAATGGTAAAATCTGTGGCACAAACTCTGATAAATGGTTGACACCCTGACTCTAATAAATGGTTGGCAAACAGATACTGGTAAAATCATTGGCACAAACTCTGATAAATGGTTAGCACCCAGACTCTAATACATGGTTGGCACACAGATACTGTTAAAATCATTGGCAAAAACTCTGTCAGAGTTTTTGCTAATGATTTTACCAGTATCTCTGTGCCAACTATTTAGCAGAGTTTGTGCCAATAATTTTAACAGTATCTGTGTGCCAACCATTTATTAGAGTTTGTGCCAATGATTCTACCAGATTGGGTGCCAACTATTTATCAGAGTTATTTTGGCACCCAATCTGGTAAAATCATTGGCACAAACTTTAATAGATGGTTGGCACACAGATACTGGTAAGATCTTTGGCAACAAACTCTGATAAATGATTGGCACACATACACACCACACTGTCGCTGGCTGCTAGATGGAGATGGATTCATTTCAGGTCCTTCTTGGCTGCTGCCTTCCTCTGTGCCGCATCAAGGAGAGACAGCAGTCTTGCAGAATTAAGTGCACCGCAGCAGACTGCCTTAGGGAGTGACAGCAGATGTCAATGTCACGTGAGTTACATAGACTCGATTTACTTCCGCTTATCGCAAATACGTGCACTGCTCCCTCCCTCACCACCAATTGGCTGGTAAGCCAACTTTTCCCCCTACAACTGCCACTTCCCTGGGGCACAGACAGGGCACCGCTCTGCAACAGTTACTAATGTTGCCTCATTAGTGAGATGCCCCTGTTCCTTCTTAAAATAAATAAGTTAAATGGTTTACCAACCAAAACTATGCATGTTTTTCCATGTAACACAAGCTATTTGTTTTTTCCTGCCTAGGAATGCAGCTTTTAAAGGGCATGTCCCCCTCAACGCTTCATTTTAGAAGCTGCTTAAGGCCCCAAAAGACACAATTTGAACTATACTTACCTTTGCCACAAATGATTGTACATGGGCCATTACTTTACCAACTGTAGATACCCCTTCTGCTGCTGTGCTGTTAAATATGTGCCACAAAGCAGCAAAGGGGGCTTAGTCTTTGGACAAGATGTAAGCCCCACTCCCAAGACTAACTGCCAGATCCGGAAGCTGCAATGGAGAGACCAGAGGTGCGTAGAGGGGTCGGGCTGTGTAAGTATGATAGAAGCATTTTTGGTAAAGGTAAGTATAGCGCAAATTGCGTCTTTGGGGGGCCTTAAATTGCTATTAAAATTAAATGATGTGGGTTGACATGCCCCTTTTTATGCAGTTTCAAGATGTTAGGTTTGGCACTGCCTATACTCTACTAGTCTTTTATCTCCATCTGTGCATTTTGTGGTGAGAACACAGAAAGTAAATGACAGCTATACTAACATTGTTACATGGAAAGAATATGGGGGTTGGCTTTGCGGCGAAGAGCTGTTTAACGCCCTTTGTTGAAGCCTGTATTGCAAAATTAACCTGACTAGTGGAGACACATTAGTAACAATCAATGCCTGAGATAGAGTAGAATATGATAATGACTATTGTTTATATCTATGGTATTCAGGTAGATAAACTGGACTTCAAGTTTACTGTAGCTTATGTAGATGTATCGCTAGTCAGCAGACTGACTTCAGAATGACGTTTACAAGAATCTTTTGGCAATATATACCCTGGAATTGGTCTCAATCAGCATATAACTGCAAGGTGTCAGGGACCTCCTTAATGCACCTAGGTCTCAATCAATATATAAAACCTTGCTGTTAAAGTATATGCTGATTGAGATCTATTTCAGAAAAGTTTGTTGCCAACAGATTCTAATACAAGTCATTCTGAATTGAGAAAGCCAGTCGGATGACTAGCAAAACGTCTTCAGGAACTAAACATTAAGTCCAGTTGATCTAACTGAATACAACAGATATACCATGACCTGGATGAATGAGAATCTTTATAGAAGACTATTGTTTATGCTAATATTTTAAAGGATTTTATTTGTGGCCAAGTTAAGCAGTACATAAATAGGTGATATAACTTGTTTATTATTATAGTAAATACACCATGCACCATTTTTGGAAAATCTGTGTATTGTAAGTTCTAAACAGGTAGGGGGATTCTCCATGTACTGGATTTAATCCACATTTACTTTTTTATATACTGTAACAAATTCTACAATGTTGTTATGGTACTAAAATACATCTTGTTTGGATTAATAACCTCTAATAAATAGATCTGATCTCTACACATTGGAGGATAGATTGGTAAATAATCTTTTCACCCCTTATAATCTTAATTCTACGTGTATACTGTTTTAATTCAATATTGTGTTTTAATTTAAAATAAAATCACGAGCAAGAATCTTCTCCATAGTTTAAACTGCTATACATGCTGCTATATATCGCTATTTACAGTGATTCATAGAAAGCTTAATTTCAGCATAATTCCTTAAAAGTCTTAGTTTAACCCACTTGTTTCCAAATGCTATATGGCATATAAATTAACTTTAATGGCAATGAAGCATCTATGTCCCTCTCTTTCTTGCAATCTCTCTATCTATCTAATCTATCTATCTATCTCTGATTGTCTAATTTCTTTCTCACACCCATCTCTCTCTCTCTGCCTTTGTCTAATATCTCTCTCTCTCACACACATCTCTCTCTCTCTCCGTGTCTAATATCTCTCTCTCACACACTCACACACCTCTCTCTCTCTCCCTCTCTCCCTGTGTCTAATACCCTCTCATCTCACACACACCTCTCTTTCTCTCCCTGTGTCCTAATACCCCACCTCTTTCAACACCCACACACACATCTCTCTCCTCTCCTCTCTCTTTCCTCCCTCTCCCATGTGTCTAATCCTCGCGCTCCACGCCCTCCTCTCCTCTCTCCCACCCAATCTCTTCTCTCTCTCTCTCTTCCCCTCCCCACTGTGTCTAATACCCTTCCTCGCACACACACACACACCTCTCTCTCCGTGTCTAATAACTCTCTCTCTCACACACACCTCTCTCCCCCTATCTCTTTCTCTCTCTCTCCCTGTGTCTAATACCTTGCACTTTATGTGTTAGTGCTGTGGGGCCCCTTGTGGTACTGGACACGCCCCCTTTTAAGTGTAATATTAATGTTAGTAGTAGCAGATTTTTTGTATCGGCCTTTACTCTTTTATTCCTCGCCTGTTGCGATCATTGTCTGTTTTTTCGGCCACCATTAATCTTATGGGGCTAAGTACGGTACTGCGGAATGGCGTAAAGCAAATGGTTCATTGCCCCTCCTTTTTCGTACTCACCAGATATCCTATCTGTGTATAGTGTATCCCCGCTATCAGATGTCCTACCTTCGAGTTCTTCGTCCGCACTCACCCTGGTTTATTTCTTCAATAGAGTTCAGTGCCCTCTTTGTGGTTCCAGCCGTGCTCAATATAGACTCTAATACTGGTAGCTCAGAACAAGAATCGCTACACGAGGAATGTGTGTATGTCCATCGCTATTTGTTTGAACACCTATCTAAGTCCACACTGGGCTGGCCGGAATATTATGTATAAGTATACCATCCTGTCGGATGAGGATCGCATTCTACCAGGCTCTGAGGGACGTGTTCCTCAGTTTTTTAAGTTTAGGTACTCATTGATTGAGCATTCTATTTTTACAGTTTAGTCATTGGATTCACACCTCCTAGTCGGGTTCGACCCTAATGATTGTGGACTTGTTGTGCCCCGGTCTTGTTTGGCAAAAAAGCGGCATGATGCTTTGTATTATAGAGCGTTAGTATATGATTCTATTCCGTAATTCAATCCCAAGCGGCGATACTGGCGTTCTAAGGTTACGGGTACTTACAGGGCGCTGGGAAGTTGAATAACTTCGGGGTTTTGGGAAGATCCATGGACGTTAATTACAGTCCCAGCCAGGCAAACATGATTAGTGGGGTAGCTTTCAAGGACCTGACATACGTAGTGTAACAGCATGGATTTAGGCGGAATAGATCTTGTCAAACTCAACTTCCCTGGTTTTTTATGAGGATCCGTAGTACAGATAGCAAATTAGACTCTGCATAGATAGTTAGCTGTCGTTTACTTGGATTTATCGTGCAAAACGCTTTTGATACGTCCCCACATAGGCGACTAAGTATAAGCTATGGCTCTGTGGTCTGCCGGAGCTCACAATTTGTACATGGGATAGAAAATTTGCGTTAATGAATAGGATGCTAGAGATGTAGGTGTTACAGGGGCTAAGCCGTCATTATGGACTCAAAGTGGCCCAGTGGCGCGCTGCCACAGGGCTTCTGGATTCCCCCTTCGGGCGACACAACTTCTATTAAATATTATTTATTAATGATTTGGACGTGGGTATTGTCAGCCCGGGTTGTCTGTGTTGTGATGGTGGACACGACACCCAAACACGTTGTCGATGTCCATTACAAACTTTCGCGGATGTGCAATCGATTGCATAGAGGGATCTTAGCTTCAGCATATGTCACCATTGGGTGCTTGCTTACGTTGGCCAGAATGGAAATTCAATGTTGATTAAATGTAATTGCCCGCTGACTGGGAATCTAGTTTAGTTGGACGACCATGTATCTTCCATCGAGGTTTAAGCTATATTACGATAAATGGCTCTAATGGGATGTTACGTGAATCCCCGTTGGGAACCGGGATTTGCGTTTTGGTTGACCTACACCAAATTCACACCGCAAGGACTCAAGCTGAGCCACTAGTGCCAGGCTGGCTAACAGCTCAGAGCAGCTGGTATTGTCGTGTATAAAGAGCGGTCCTTGCCTTCGCTCCCCTAGGGTGCCTGGCATGGGCGCCCATGTAATTCTTCCCCTACTTCACACAGCATTGGTACATGGCCCCATTGGAATATGTCAGTTGCCATTGGAAATGGTCACAAGAGTTAGACGTAAGGGCGTCATATTGGTGTGCTTACATAGGGGTGATGGGGGATTGGGGCTGCGTCCTCTTCCGTGCATAATCGAATGCGTTCGCGACTGGCGGAAACGTTTACAATTTATGGCCGTGGAGGCCCCTCGAGACCTATGGCCGCTTGCGTGTGGGGCCTAGGCTACTTTTACTGGAGTCCCCACTAAAATCACATACAGAGCCATTACACTATAACTATCCGGGGCATGGTTCACCCAATAGAACATAGTGTCAGTCAGGCACACTGGGACCATCTCTCACTTCGGTTTTCGGATCAGCTCGGACCGGCTTTTTCTCCTGTTTTTGGAACGGGTCTGTTTCTTAAGCTATGGAACGCGTGTTTCTCCTAGATTCCCGTGGAACGGCTCCTGTTCTGGTAGTTCATTGTCAGTTCCTCAAACGTGGATGAGTTTCTGCACACACGTGTCCATTGTTCCAATCGTTACTCGGTATGCTCATCAATAGAGTCGCATCGCCTTGATCCAGGGAAATTGTTCCCATGCCAAGAGGAATTTTTTCCCCCTTCATAAATTTGGTGGTTTTTTTGCCTTCCTCTGGATTCAACAGTTGCAAGGCCAGGCACATGACGGCTATTGCATATGCTGGGGTGACTGGAATGACGCTGTCTATTACGTGCACACCCTTCCAATCTGCTCTTTATCCACCGCGTCAATACATTTATACGAAATCGTACATACTTAGACCAGGCATTCCTATCAGCTCAAGCCCAGGACACAGAGGTGTTGACCATCGGATTTTCAAAAGGGACTGAGTTCGTATGCTCTAGACCCCATGTTTCTTTATCTTGTTCTCATGATTGTCCCTTGTTGGTTGGTGGTGCTCCCTTTGTTGACCGTTTTTTTTTTTTTGTTTCCTGGTGATGAATTAAAAACGCCATGTAATCCAAATATTCTAACCACGCGTAGTCGTTCTACCGATGGTCCCTATCGCCTGCACGCCCTAAAAGTCCGTGGTTGGAAATGGTGTGGGCCACATCGTTGTCCGGCTTTCATATCTCTGTTCCTGTTGTTCCTCCTCCTGTTTATATATCCGCTGCCGTATTTTTAGCGTCCCCAGCATGGATTTGAAGTTAGAGAAAGCGCTGCCTGACTGCACCAGACCACATTATTTGGTTTCTGTAAGGATAGTCGAACGCCGAGCAAGTAGTCGCTTCCACGGCCCCAGCCAGTGGACCTCGCGCTCTCTCTTATTTAAATTTGAGACAGTTCTGATACTGTGTTCCCGACGGCCGGCCAAATAATGTATTAAATATATTGGCTGTTGCAGACATGCACGCAACACACCTTTGTTCAGAGCCTCGATGACCTTGGGTTCTGGAGCACCCCCAGCGATTGGTGGTTCCTGGCAGCATACCATCCTTACTGTGGCCTCCTACAGTTCTGTAAGTGGATCTTTGCGACCGCCGGGGGGCGGCCTCTTAGGGTTGTCCTGTACTGGGCCGTTTCTGTTTTCTGTTTATAACGACTTCAGCTAATGGGGGCCATCCTCCAAATCCCCTGCTGGTTCGTGCTCTCTACTGTTCCAGACCTTTTCGGGGGCTTTGGTCCCGATACGACTATGCTTCAGCTGTCACGCACACATCAACTGCGACAGGTTGCCCAGGCCTAGACGCGCGCCCCGATATTGTCTTGTAACAGAGGGTGACACCTAGAGTCAAGTGCGTAACCATATTACCTCCTCTTTCCCACAGGCCCCTGGCCCGGACCTCGGCTGGCATATGCGGTAGCACGTTTGGCATCTCGATACTTCCTAAAGGGACACTCTTGGATCATTGAAGCCGGTTCCTGAACCGGCACATAACATTCAATCGGGGACGTGGAGGGGCCACCTTCGAATGTATGCCAGGCAACGATAGGAACACCACGTTAGGTGTGTTTAAATTGGAGATACGACCGACGTTTGCGTCGGGGACCATGTACACCCACGCCTCCCTCCACAAATATTAATGGGCCCGTCCAACAGGAACTCTCTGGTGCATTGTGTACAATAGGTCAAGAGCAGAGCGACAGTGGACATTTCTTTACATGGTTGTGGAAGAACAATGAAGTTCATCTTCAGGTAAGCGGCAACGTGGTTCCTCTTTACACGTATGTGCACCGTGTATTATGATTCGAAATTTGGTCTAGTTGTAATCCGTCTCCCTACGCAGCTTGTGGAATGGTTCACTTAGAATAGCCCTTTAAAACAAACCGCGCCTCATCGTTCCTGGATCGTTTCTAAAACTAAAATAAAGTATTGAGAATTAACTTTCGGGTACTGTCCTTCTTTTATGGTAATTATAAACACACATACGTGCCCCAGTTCATGTAGCCTTTTCCGTGGCAAGGGATACTCCCTTCCCGCACACTTACATATAATATGAGAAGTCCCTGGTCTCTAAAGGTTCATGTACAAATGCTCACAATCTAATTTTAATATGATGTTACCTCCCCTGCTCCCCCCAGCCCTCCCCCCAAACAAATTTTTTTTCAGACAAAGGTCTCCACCCCCAACAATCTTACTTACCTCCCCCGTTCCTTCCGCCGCACGGCGGCCCTTGCTTGCGAGAATGCCCTCAAGCAGCAGGGGCTGATCTTTTCTTTTTACTTCCTTTCTCTTTTTCCTTTCGGGACGAGCAGGCGCGTCTGTGATGCTGCTTGTACGGGCAGCCAACTCACGGACACGGCTGTCCCTCTCCCCGGTCATTCTTAGATGCGCCAGAGGAGGAAAGAGGAGATCGGCGAGCAGCATATTAAGGGGGATTGTGTAGGGGGACGGGCATAGTTAGAACGGGCGGACCGAGGGGGCAGGGGGGAGAAGGGCTGCAGTACGCCATGGCAATATCCTCCTTCGTGAGGAAAGCTAGCCGGCAAGACGCCCGAATCGTTCTATCCTTATCCTCTGCGTGGGTCTATGTTTTGGGACTTTTGGGGGGGTGTTTGGGTCCTACAGTGGAAACCCCCCTATCGTAGATGCTTGGGAGTTCGTATCTTGGGTGAAAGATATTCGGCTTTTGCTATTTTTATGTTTTTTTGTTTCCTTCTTCCGCCTCCCGTCCTTATCTATATCTTCCACTCTAGAGTTATCTGAATGTCGATAGGACCAGGTAACCTACCCTTTTTATATAGACTTGTACATAACGTTATCTATAGCTGTATATTAGACACCTGTTTTCTTCTTCTTTTTCAAACTACACTACATGGTGGGGCCAGTAGTTGGGGGGATTATAGGTTTGGGGGTGGACATGCCCGTTAATACATATACTGTAGTCTGGTTGGTACGGGGATACTATATAATGAGAATTACTGGTATTAATACATATACTGTAGTTCTGGTTGGTACTGGAGATACTATATAATATGAGAATTACTGGTATTAAGGATATAGATTGGTTGATCCAGAGATACTTTCGATTGCCGTTTGTAGTCAGGAAGGAATTCTCCCCCCCCCCTTTTTAGATGTTTTTTTTCCCCTTCTCTGGATCAACTGTTAGGTAGGGTTCAAAAAAAATAGGTGAATAGGTTGGACTTGATGGACGTAAGTCTTTATTCAACCTTAATTACTGTTACTATGTATATGGGATGGGTCTATAGGTAGAGGTGGGGTGATATAACACTAATCACTTACTGATAATAATTATAGACATGTAGATATGGGATGGTCTATAAGTAGAGTTGATGTGATATAAAGCTAATCACTTACTGATAATAAATATAGACGTGTATATATATGGGATGGTCTAGGTAGAGTTGGGGTGATATAACACTATAATCCCTTACTGATAATACATTATAGACATGTATATATGGGATGGCTATAGGTAGAGTTGGGGTGATATAACACTAATCACTTACTGATAATACATTATAGACATGTATATATGGGGTGGGGTCTATAGGTAGAGTTGGGGGTGGGGTGATATAACACTAATCACTATGATAAGTACATTATAGACACTGTATATAGGGGTGGTCTATAGGTAGAGTTGGGGTGATATAACACTATAATCCCTACTGATAATAAAATTATATATCTATATATATGGGATGGTCTATAGGTAGAGTTGGGGGTGATATAACACTAATCACTTACTGATAATACATTATAGACATGTATATATGGGATGGTCTATAAGTAGAGTTGGGGTGATATAACACTAATCACTTACTGATAATACATTATAGACATGTATATATGGGTGGTTCTATAGGTAGAGTTGGGTGTGATATAACACTATAATCCCTTAATGATAATAAATTATATATCTATATATATGGGATGGTCTATAGGTAGAGTTGGGGGGTGATATAACACTAATACTTACTGATAATACATATAGGACATGTATATATGGGATGGTCTATAGGTAGAGTTGGGGGGTGATATAACACTAATCACTTATGATAATTACATTATAGACATGTATATATGGGATGTCATATAGGTAGAGTTGGGGGTGATATAACACTAATCACTTACTGATAATACATTATAGACATGTATATATGGGGTGGGTCTATAGGTAGAGCTGGGTGATATAACACTAATCCACTTACTGATAATAAATTATAGACATGTAATATGGGATGGTCTATAGGTAGAGTTGGGGGTGATAACACTAATCACTTACTGATAATACATTATAGACATGTATATATGGGGTGGTCTATAGGTAGAGCTGGGGTTGATATAACACTAATCACATACTGATAATACATTAAGACATGTATATATGGGTGGTCTATAGGTAGCGGCTGGGTGATATAACACTATAATCCCTTATGATAATAAATTATATATCTATAATATGGGATGGTCTATAGTAGAGTTGGGTGATATAACATAACACTTACTGATAATACATTATATATCTATATATATATGGGATGGTCTATAGGTAGAGTTGGGGTGATATAACACTACACTATAATGTACTACATTAAGACATGTAGATATGGGGTGGTCTATAGGTAGAGTTGGGGGTGATAACACTATAATCCCTACTGATAATAAATTATATATCTATATATATATATATGGGATGGTCTATAGGTAGAGTTGGGGTGATATAACACTAATCACTTACTGATATACATATAGACATGTATATATGGGGTGCGATAGGTAGAGCTGGGGTGATATAAACACTATATCCCTTACTGATAATAAATTATATATCTATATATATATATGGGATGGTCTATAGGTAGAGTTGGGGTGATATGTGTAAACACTAATCACTTACTGATAATACATTATGACATGTATATATGGGGTGGTTATAGGTAGAGTTGGGGTGATATAACACTAATCACTTACTGATAATAAATATATACTATATATATATGGGATGGTCTATAGGTAGAGTTGGGGTGATATAACACTAATCACTTACTGATAATACATTATAGACATGTATATATGGGATGGTCTATAGGTAGAGTTGGGGTGGTGATTAAACACTAATCACTTACTGATAATACATATAGACATGTATATATGGGATGGTCTATAGGTAGAGTTGGGGGTGATATAACACTAATCACTTACTGATAATACATTATATATCTATATTATATGGGATGGTCTATAGGTAGTGTTGGGTGATATAACACTAATCACGTACTGATTATATACATTATAGACATGTATATATGGGATGTGTCTATAGGTAGAGTTGGGGTGATATAACACTAATCACTTACTGATAATACATTATAGACATGTATATATGGGTGTGGTCTATAGGTTAGAGTTGGGGTGATATAACACCTTAATCCCTTACTGATAATAAATTATATATCTATATATATATGGGATGGTCTATAGGTAGAGTTGGGGTGATATTAACAGTTCAGGTAAAGATGGTGACCCAGAATAATAGGAAACATTACCAGGTCACTATGGACCTGGCTGATCCCGAGTATACCAGTTAGCCCCCACGCTACCCGGGGTATCGGCCCGATATCATCCTCTTACCTGGACCGAGATCCTAGTGACTCTCTAATGGCTGCCCGCCCGTTACCCATTTGACAGAGCTGTAAATTAAATGAACCAATCACTATCCTGAACGTCACAGCCAATGATCGAAGATCCTTAAATTTAGTGGGAGGAGAAAAGGGGCGTTTTTGCGGAGACTTGGGGAAATGGTGGTGAGGCGTATGGGGGGCGGTTGGGAATGAGAACAAGAACTACAACTCCTACTGAAGGCGTAAAGGTCTATGTAGCGGTTATCATTACTCTGTATTATTACTAGTATTTTAGAAATAAAGTCACCCGCAGATCTGTTCCTGGAGGTGGGGCTAAGGAACAAGGAACTGGTTGAGGTAAATAGGATCACCGTGGTATACACAGGAGTGGGAGGTATTTTCTGGGGAACGACACGCCTGCTGCCATGGAAACGGGCTTCCTGTAGATGGGCTGTGCTTATTCGCAATGGAACAATCACTCAAAAAGAGGGGCGGGTCTCAGGAAACGGAGGTTTCTGTGGAGAAAAACACCCGGAAAAAGGTGGAAAAGAAACGGAGACGAGAGCGGGGCGGGACGGTAAGTGGCCATAAGGGGAGGGTGTGGCTGCACAAGTTTCCGGTAAAATTCTCTTTATATATACTGTATAATCCATTATATATACCTTAATACAGTAATATGGGATACCATCTATCTATATATACTGTATAATACATTATTATTATATACCTTGGATACAGTAATAGGGTACCCTCTATCTATATATACTGATAGTACATATTAGTTATATACAGTAATATGGGGATACCAATCTATCTATATATACGTAATACATTATTATTATATACCTTATATACAGAAATGGGGATCCCTCTATCTATATATACTGTATAATCCATATTATATCCTTACATACAGTAATATACGGGATACCCTCTATCTATATATACTGCATAGTACATTATATACTTATATACAGGAATTTGGCTACCATCTATATATAATGTATAGTACATTATTATATACCGTATATACAGTAATATGGGATACCATCTATATCTGTATAGTACATTATTATATAACTTATATACAGTAATATGGGATACCCTATATCTATATATACTGTATAATCAATTATATATACCCTATATACAGTTATACGGGAACCCTCTATCTATATACTACATGCATAGTACATTATATACCTTATATACAGTTATTGGGGATACCATCTATCTATATGTACTGTATAGTACATTATTATTATATACCTTATTTACAGTTAATTTGGGATACCATTCTAACTATATTACTGTATAGTACATTATTATATACCCATATATACGTAATATGGGATACCATCTATATATACTGTATAGTACATTATAATACCTTATATACAGTTATATGGGATACCCGACTTATATACTGTATATACATTATATCTTATATACAGTAATATGGGAGTACCCTCTATATAACTGTATAATCCATTATATATACCTTATATACAGTAATAGGGATACCCTCTATCTATATATACTGTATAGTATATTATATACAGTTTATACAGTAATTTGGGATTACCATTTTCTATTCTAGATATACGTGTAGTACATTTATTATTATACCGTATATACAGTAATATGGGATACCATCTTTCTATATATACTGTATAGTAATTATTATTACCGTATATACAGTTAATAGGGATACCCTCTATAATACGTATAGACATTATATACCTTATATACAGTAATTTGGGATACCCTCTATATATACTGTATAGTACATTATTATTATTATATATACCTTATATACAGTAATATGGGATACCCTATTCTATATATACTGTATAGTACAGTATTATTAATTTGGCTTGAAAAGCCAAATACATGTTCTTTATATTCTCTTTTTCTTCTTCCGTTTTATTCTTCCGCTTTTTTGGGACCGTATCTCCTCCCACAGTTTTTTGAGCTAGAGACATGAAATTCGGTACAGACGTGCGGGGGATGTAGGAGAAGTGTCGCTATCTTCTAGCTAAGGAATCTGCGGAGAGCGTTACGGCATTATGGTGAATTTCCAGACATTTTTTCCCATAGACTATAATGTAACAATCCTCACAAAAAAAACAACAGTTTTTTTCATGGTCATAAATACAAATGGTGATACCCCCAACCCCCACACAGACACAGGTACACCCACCTAGTGAGCTACCCTTTCCATTCCATGGAAGCCTATTTAAAGGGTGGTAATAAAGTCAAATTTAGATTTATCCTCAATATAGTTTTATGGTATAAAACACAAAAAAACAACCCCCTCAACCAGACCCAGGTACACCACCTCCTAAACACATATCCATTACGTGGCAGCCATATTTAAAGAGGTAACTAAGTAAAAAAAAAAAAAAAATCATTTAGATATATTCTCAAAAAAGAGAGTTTTATGGTTGGAAACACAAAAAAAGACAATACCCCTAAACCAGGACCCCAGGTACACCACACCTACTGATCTACTTATCCATTACAGTGGCAGCCATACTTAAAGGGTAACTAAAGTAAAAAACTGATTTAGATTTTCCTCAATAAAAAATAGTTTTATGGTTTGTAAACACAAAAAGACTAACCCTAAACCAGCCCAGGTACACACACCTACTGATCTACTTATCCATTACTGTGGAAGCCATACTTTAAGGGACTTAAGTCAAAAAGCAAATTTTGATCAATAATCAAAAAACTTTGTTTTTTTAACCCCCAACGTGATACAGTATACACAGCTACTGACGTACCCCTCCATTACTGTTGCAGCCATACTTAAAGGGCATGACCACCCCCAAAAACTATAATCCCCCCCCATAATGGCCCCACCATGTGTGTAATAAAATCCTTACCTACACATCCCAGCTCCATATGGTTCTCCTGTAGCCCACCACCCCCAAGTCCCAAAAATTGCCCACCAGGAGGATAGCAGAGTCCTTATAGGACTCTGCCTCCTGTCTCGCCTCTGGGAGAAGTTGGCATGCGTAATTCAAGCCTTCTCCCTCCCCCCCGTTTTGCGAATCCCTCCCCTTGCCAATCAGTATATCTTCCCCAGCCCAACCGCTAAAAAATTATTTTAGAAAGACCCCCGAACTACTACTTACCTTCCTCTTTCTCCCAGCGATTCTGAGAAGCCGAAAGGCGCGTCGCAGCCAATCAAGGATGCGGATTGCCGGTCCCGCCCCTGCTTGCAGAAGGCCGGGCGTCGGAGAGGAGAGGGAAAGTGGAAAAGTAAACATCGGAGCACGTTCTTAATTATTTGTATAGTGGTTGGGGCTGGGGGAAGATATACTATGATATGGCAAAAGTTTATAATAAGGGTGGACAATGCCCTTTTAAAGGGTAACTAAGTAAAAAAAACTAATTTTGATCAATCATCCAAAAAGTTTTTTTTTTTTTTTTAAACTCTCAACCTCGAACGGGTACACACACACCTACTGATTAACTTATCCATTACTATGGCAGCCATGCGTAAAGGGTAACGAAAGGAAAAAAAACTCATTTTGACAATCATCAAAAAAGTAGTATTTATCCCCCAACCTGATATGAATACACACACACCAACTGACAACCTTTACAGTGCAGTGGCAGATTTAAAGGGAAGTAAAAAACAACAATGTCCTCTTCATTGACATTATTGAGTTTTAAAATTGCAGCACAAACACACAAATTCCCTTCCAAAATGCAGTCTTTCAAGCCAATATATAACTTCCAAGCCAAGTTTATACTTAAACTTTCTTTCTAGTTATATACTTTATATACAGTAATATGGGATACCATCTATCTATATATACTGATAGTACATATATTATTATTACCTTGTATACAGTAATATGGGATACCCTCTATCTATATATACTGCATAATACATTATTATTAAATATACCTTTAGTACAATAATATGGGAACCCTCTATATATAATGTATACCGGTAATACATTTATTATATATCTTATATACAGTAATATGGGATACCCTCTATATATACTGTATAATCCATATTATATCCTTATATACAGTAATATGGGATTACCCTCCATCTATATATACTGATAGTACATTATTATTAATACCTTATATACGGTAATAGGGGATACCCTCTATATATACTGTATAATGCATTATTATATACACTATATACAGACATATGGGATATCCTCTTTCTATATATACTGTATAGTACATTGTTTATTATAGACCTTATATACAGTAAATGGGATACCCTCTATATATACGTATAGTACATTGTTATTATATACCTTATATACAGTAAATGGGATACCCTCTATACATATGTATATACATTTATTATTATATACCTTATATACAGTAATATGGGATATCCTCTATCTATATAACTGGATAATACATTATATTTATATATAAATGGGACCTCATCTATATATATGTAGTACATTATTATATTACAGGTAATATGGGATACCACTTATCTATATATACTGTATAGTACATTATTTTATATACTTGTATACAGTAATAGGGATACCATCATCTATATATACTGTATAGTACATATTATTATATACAGTAAGTTGGGATACCATCTATCTATATATACTGTATGTACATTATTATTATATACAGTAATATGGGATACCATTCTATCTATATATACTGTATAGTACATTATATTATATACCTTGTATAAGTAATATGGGTACCCTCTATCTATATATACTGTATAGTACATTATTATTATATACAGTAATATGGGATACCATCTATCTATATATACTGTATAGTACATTATAATTATATCACTTATATACAGTAATATGGGTAACATCTATCTATATATACTGTATAATTACATTATTATTATATACCTTGTATACAGTAATATGGGATACCCTCTATCTATATATTGTATAGTACATTTATTATATACCTTATATACAGTAATATGGGATACCATCTATCTATATATACTGATAAACATTATTATTATATACCTTGTATACAGTATATGGGATACCCTCATATCTATATATACTGTATAGTACATATTATTATTATATATGCCTTATATACAGTATGGGATACCATACTATCTAATATACTGTATAATACATATTATTATTATTATATTATATGCATGTATACAGTAATATGGGATAACCCTATTATTATATAGTATATATACATACAGAACGAAGTTCTGTAAGTATCTTTCTGAGTTTTTTGAAGTAGTAAATGGCAGTTGGGGGTGGGCTGGGGTGCCCTACACTACGGAAAAGGTAGGTACGGTAGGGCACCAAACAGCCAGAAGACTCAGAGGGAGGGATGGGGCTCCCTGCGCATGCCCAAAAACCTCTCAGAGGACAAGCAAGCGTCAGGAACTGGTTTGAACCCCTCCTGAGGCCAGCACTGGGGCAAATTTTAGATTCGGGGTGGGAAATGCCTTTTAACGGGCATAAACTAGCAGGGGGAGATACCAACAGGGGGGCCCCATCTTCTATTTTTCCTATGAAAGATACAGCCTTGTCTTTGAAAACCCTGTGGATAAAACGGATAGAGTGCTATTATAGTTAGCTGGGGAGTCCAGTGATTCCTAGTAAACACACTGCCTTATGGTAATGTCTCGTTCCCTCTGTTGTAGAACTGTTTTCTGTGTCTGCAGCTCTCTGAGTTGCTGTACCTACATTATGCTGTTGTTGTTTCACTGAAGTCGACTCTTCGTTTGTGTTGTTAAAGTCAATTAGGCACGGATCCCAGGCCTTTATCTGAGTTGCTGAAGGGGCATCACACTTGCAAGTATCTGCAGGTTATTGTTGTTCAAATTGGACTTAATGGGCATCCAGAGGGTGTGGCCGTCATGTGGGTGTATTTGGGGACGTGGCTGTGAGGGGAGCACCTACAAAACATAGATATAAGATTTCTACTTTATAAATACTAGCAGTTGTACCTGGCGTTGCCCATGTACACGTGTGGGAATAGTATTTTTATGTGCAGATGTGTTTGGTTTAGATAGTAGAGACAGTGAAAAAGAAATGCACGGTTGGTAATGTACGTCATGTATTTAATAGTTGCTGTAGGACCACTTTATGTTTACTATTAGTTCCCAATCAATAAAGTTAGTTCTGGTCCGAATTGAAAGTGCCATGATGTCTTTGTTCTTTAGTTGTAGTTTCCTGTGAAGTGTGGGACATGTGGACAGTGTTGTGTCTGGTTAGTGGCTCCTCACGGTATCTCTTGACTGCTGACATTATCAGAGTTGTGTTTTTAAGTGAATGTTTGCTATTATAAAGCCAAAGACTCAATCTATGCACCACATTTCATTGCTAATTAATGGAGTAAATGGTCAGACAGGTTCAAATAAAAACATTTCCATATATTCTATACAGACGTACAACTTCTGTTAAAGACACATACCAGGATATTCCAAGCATGCAAATCCCAATCTGCTTCCTAACGGGAAGACCAGATGCACACTGTTTGTTCGTGTGTCCTTACACAGTGATTGCATTTTGTTTATAGAACATCTGAATTGCAGAGATTAGTTTTGCATTGTAATATATAAACTGGCACTTTGTATCCTATGTATTATACTATTGCTTTCTTTGTTAGGGTGGTCCATGGGATTGGCTTTTCACTCCTGGGACTATCAAGCAGTTCGGTTACCACATTCTGGTGGCCTGACCAATTCACTGAGAGGCACATGAATGCTGGTGGTCCATTTCACAAAGCGAGGGTCTCTGGGGCCTGAGAAGGAAGGGAGCGTAGTAGAGATCTGGTGGAGAAATTTGTCTGCACAAAACTTAACCAAAAAGGTGTCAGCAGACACTTATCTAGTTATTCCCACCCCAAACTGGTATCTAATGGAACTTCTGCAGGGGATGAGTCAGAACCCGCGAGAGAAGGAAACATGGAAGGAAAGTTCTGTGCTATTGGCTTGCAGACGCATCTGATGAGTTTGAGCTGAGGTATCAGCGAGCGTTCAACGACCTAACGTCACAGCTTCACATCACCCAGGATACGGCTTATCAGAGCTTTCAACAGGTGGTGGGGGAGTTGTTTAGGGATGGGACAAACTGGGGCCGATTGTGGCTTTCTGCCTTTGGACGGGCTCATGTGTGGAAAGTGCAAACAAAGAGATGACAGACCTGCAGCCAGGATTGTTCAATGGATGGCCCATTATCTAGACAACACACTGCAGCCTTGGATCCAGGACAATGGAGGCTGGGTGAGAATAAATGGTTGGGAGGAATATTTCTAAAAATAGTGCAGGATTTGGAGGGGTGAACGGTTCACCAAGTGTTGGCTAAAGGACATGTCCACCCCCAAAACTATATTTAACCCACTACTGGCCCCACTTGTAGTGTAGTAAAATCCTTACCTACATCCCAGCTCCAAATGCCTGGCCTGCTATGCCTCCAAAATCCAAAAAACTGGCCACCTGGAGCCTGGCAGAGTCCATATAGGACTCTGCCTCCTGTCTCTCCTCCGGGAGAATTGCTCATGCTCAATGCAGTCCTCCCTCCCCTCCCCTCCCGTTTCTCTCTCCCTCCCCCTAGCTTAAATCCCCTTTCTGTAGTGTAGGGCTCCCAACCCCAAACGCCATAGTAATTTGAAGCAAAACTCCTGATCATTACTTACATTGCCTCTTTCCTCCAGCGTTCAGTACAGCTGGAACGCGCGTCTGTGATTGGCTGCTTCTCAGCCAATCACGATTTGGCTGCCGGTCCGGCCCCTGCTTGCAGTTTCATGAACGTCCACAGCAATAAATTTCAGACAAGTGTTTCTTATTAAAGTTTGTGATCAGAAGATACCCACGTCTTTTATTTGTCAACCCCTAATATACACAGCAGGTGGGGGTGGCTGGATACATAAGGTGGTATAAGGGTTGCCCATTGTAGAACAGATTAAAAGGAGTCTTATTATTCGAACCGGACAGTTTTGCTTCATTTTCATTTTAAAACTTGATTAAACAGCCATTTGGCAAATAATATCAATAAGGAGATTTCTAGTTAATTAATTATAAAGGTTAATTACTTTCATCCTGTGTAGTGCACATGTTTAGTGCAGTTTTTTTACTTGCTTGTAAATTCCTTCCAAAATTAATAAATTCTTGTAGATGGAGCACCTGACATCTCTGCATTACATGTGACCTGTTAATGTATAAAAATGACCTAAGTGTAGCTCACCCCACACAACCATAGTAGTTAGAACACTCCTACCTGGTAGACCATCTAAAGTCCTGATCCTCCTCTCTCCCTACCAGTTTCTTCCAGGTAGCAGAAGTTTGTAATGGCCATGACAGATGATGTCACAGCCATACTTGCGGTTTTCTGGGCCATTGCATGTGTGTACTCGTAAAGAGCTTATACAGCTTTGAGATGAGGTGGCAACCTTTTCGGAGGGGGAGGGCACTTTGTGGTTTACAGGTAAGAGCATTATAAACTATTATGGTATGGGATCTACATCTGGGTCAATATCAGTTGGAGAGAGGGTATGTCCTTTAATTTTCACCCAGTGGATTCATTATCTATTTATTAAAGGTATCTCACTGGGGTAAAGTAGTTTGGGGTTTCCCCAGTGGAGCTTCCCTTTAACTCTGCCCTTTCAAATAATAGCTGCCATCTTGTTACTGTAACAGGAAGGGTTATGGTGTTGGTTGTTACCTTTTACCTACCTCTTTAAGTCCTTGGCATATGCGTAGTGTGATGTTTCTCTCAGCTAGACATTGGTAATTGGGAACAGAAAATATCTATGTGTAGCATTAATTAGAATTGAAGTGATGTATCATAGCAATCAGAACTCACTTCCTATTCAAGGTACAGTTTATCCAGGTTAAGGTGGCAGCCAGGGAACTTTCCACATGTCTACTGCAAAGGGATAAAATCACACTTACCAACCCAGCCCTTCATCAGTTGTTTGATCAGAGGTGTGAGTTGGGTTTTTCTGAACAATGAATTGGTATTGTGTGTACAGATTCTTGTAGTGTGTTTTAGTGTAAACATCTTTAACACTGTGCAGGATAAAACACTGTGGAAGGAGAGAGGTAGGTGGGAGTGACTGGGATTTTACTGGATCTGATTCTAAGTAAACAATAAGAACACATTAAAATAATACAGCTAAAACAAAGGCAGCATGAGTAGAAATATGGGAAGGATATTGGTTTGACGAAATGAAGAGACTCAAATAAGCAGGATGACAGTCAGTGGGCAGACACACATACAGTAGGTGGAGACGGCAGTTGGTGGGTGCCAACACATAGGTGAAGATGGCAGTCAGTGGTCACACCAACATTGGTGGAGTCGGTGGGCACAGCACATAGGTGGAGATAGCAGTCGGTGTGCTGAGTTCCACCACATGGAATACTGTCTCATTCAATTGTAGAAACAAGACAGATGGTTACAGTGATCAGTGGGCATGGACTCAGCAGACAGTCAGTATGGTAGTGACAAAGACTTCTAAAAATGAATAATGTAAGTAACATTCTATGAGGTGTTGTCCTTTAAATGACTTGTTTGGTCAAGCTCAGTATACCGCCTCCCACTCTTAACCAATCCCTCCCATCAGACACAACTCTATGTGAAGGCATGCATGCTCAGTAATCACTATGACCAGCACTGGCCCACATACCACTTGTCACAGCAAACGTACACCTAATACAAGAGTTAATGATTAATAAGGAACTTGATTGACAGCTGAATGGAGGATGGTTCAGAATTAATATCTAAAAAAAATAGGGCAGTCACAAAAATAAAATGGTACAGTGATAGTTGGAAGAATTATAGTTTCTATAATGGCAATTATTTTTTTCCAGTCAGATACCCTTGTGTGTTAAGTGTTTAATCCAGTGTGTTGTTCTTGCAGGAAGGTTTGTCACTCTGTATGGAAAGGATGCTGCAGCTCGGAGCAGAAAGAGCCAGGAACGTTTCGGCCGATGGATGGTGACTATCATGACTCTGGCTGGAGTTTTCTTCCTGTTTTCTTACTTGACCGCCGATAGACACCGCACTGATCTGGCACAGGACTCGCACTCTTCTACGCCTGCTCATGAGATCGAGGTTCCTTTGGAAATTCTATTCTGTTTACACTTGGGCCGTTAATGTAAACATTAAGTTACTTCTGGTTTTAATTTGTTTTTGTCTATGCTTTGGGCAGAGTGGTTATTAAAATGGACGTGTAGAACTATGCTGTTTGCTTGTTCTAACTTAATGGCTATGGGCTTTAAATATATGTAGTGTAAGTTAATACAGCAAAGACTGACCTGGCTGGCTTTAGAGGAATACCTAAGGTAGCTCTGGGTAATGTACTTGGTAGCAGAGGACCAGGGGTGGCATAGGGACAAGCTGTGTAGCACAATGACCAGGGGGGCACAGGGACCAGACCTGCAGCGCCATGACCGGGGGAGGCACAGGGACTGACCATGTAGAGCCATACCAGGGGTGGCACAGAGTCTGGCCCCTGTAGCGCCATGACTGGGGGTAGCACAGGGACCAGCCATGGGCACATTCACTGTCCCAGTAGGGCAATGTCCAGGGGGCGGCACATTCACTGGTCTAGAAACCAACATCACATGAAAGACAGTTTTTAAATCTTTATTTAACTCTTACAATGTGGTAGGTATAGCTGGTGTGGTGGGGTATAGAGACATCCATATATCCAATTCTTTGTCAGGTTCCACCCTCTGTTTTTCTGGCCTATTTCTGGCTTATTTCTTCCATTCTCTTCTCAAGTCCCACTTGGAGGAAAACCCTTGGATGGGGCCCACTCGCATGTCTGAATCCTGCGCATTTGCATCGCCTTCCATTCCTCAGTCAGGGTATGTGGCTTGGGTGGGTAAACTGTAAGGAGGAAAGCAGATATTTACTTGGGAAAGGGAAAGGTGGTAGGTTGTGTCAGGACATACTCACATACACTCTCTGCCACCACACAATCAGGCCCGTTAGCCCATATAAAAATAAGGACACTGCCAATCACGTCTTCCATTCATTGTTGGTTGGTTCATCTCAGCGTAGGTCTGTTGAAACTTTATCCTGTAAACTGCAAGAGATTGTTGATAAATAATAAATGGGAAACTATAGCATTCGTCACTTTGTAATATAAGAAACACCCGTCTAGACCACATTAGGCATTGTTGCGATTCTTTAAATAAGTTTCATTACCTTGATTGTTTTACTAAACATGCCTTTTAGGGGTAACAAACACAAGAGAGCAGCCTGTGTAAAGAGTGCTGTTGGGGCAGTTTAATGTCATTAAAGGATTACTCTATCGATATACTGGTTTTACAAAGAAAAAAAAAATGTTTCCATCTCCTTTATATGTTGGAATGTGAATAAGGGGAGTCATTTAAACCAGACACATGGTAAGGTTATAAAATACCTCGCCAACTGTAGTGTTTAAGGTAAACAATGTTTTGTACCCACAGTGCCCACAGCCCAGTGGTCAATCCCCCCAAAACAACTAAATGCCAACTCAAGAAGCCCTCAGAAAGGAAAAAAATTCTTCCCGACTCCAGGGAAAGTACCCTGGATCAACCAGAACTGCAGTATATGTATTAATACTTATCCATCCCACTTTTAAAGCTATTAATGAACTTTCCCTTACCACATCTGCTGGAAGACAGATCCACAGTGTTACCATTCTCACTGTAAAGAACCTTTTCTAACCTGAAGATGAAACTTCTTTCTTCCAACCTTAAAGGATGTCCACGTGTCCTCTGATATGACCTATTAGTGAACATGCACCAGAGAGTTCATTGTTATGGCCCTTAATATATTTATATAAGGTTATCATATCCCCACACAAACGTCCTTCTTTCAATGTAAACAGCCCTAACTTGTCTAATCTTTCTGCATATCAAGCCCCTCCATTCCCTATTTAGTTGCCCTTTTCTGAAAAGGTATGTCCACCCCCCAAAAATGATTGATATTTGTTGGCAAACCCCACAAAACCTCAACCTTGCGAGGTTTATAAATTCCAAACATGCTTCTAACAGTACTTACCAGCCTTTTTTACCCTGGCGTGTTTCTTTCTTCCGTGCCTTTTTTGTGCACAGAAACTAGTAAAGTAAAAGGGGCCAGAAATATGGAATTCCAAAACTGAACTGCGTATTGCAAATGAGGCTTACCAATGTCTTGTAAAGAGGGAGTATAATATTATTCTCCCTTGAATCTATTCCTATCTTTATACAAGACAAATCTTGCTAGCTCTAACCATGGCTTTCCAGCATTGTTTTCTACAGCTAAGTCTTGTTATCTACCAGAACCCCCCCCCCTCCCCCCAAATCTTTTTCTATTAGAGATTCAATTAACACAGTTATTTATGGGGAAGGTGGCACAGGGATTGTTAAACCCCAAATACATCACCTTACATTTACCAACATTGAATTCATCTGCCATCTGCTGCCCATTATGATAATCTATCTAGGTCTGCTTGCAGCAGTTGCACATAGTTTCCAAAGCTCTGCATAGTTTAGTGTCATCAGCAAATGCAGAGACCTTGCTCTCAGTGCCCCTTTTAAGTCATTTATACACAGAGACCTTGTTCCCAATGCCCTTCTAAGTATTTATCAGAGACCTTGTTCTCAATGTCCCTTCTAAGTCATTTATACACAGAGAACCTTGCTCCCAATGCCCTTCTAAGTATCATTTATACACAGAGACCTGCTGTCCAATGTCCTTCTAAGTCATTTATACACAGAGACCTTGCTCCCAATGCCCCTCTAGTCATTTATACAGAGACCTGTTCCCAATGTCCCTTCTAAGTCATTTATACACAGAGACCTTGTTCCCAATGTCCTTCTAAGTCATTTAATACACCGAGACCTTGCTCCCAATGTTCCTTCTAAGTCATTATACACAGAGACCTTGTTCCCAATGTCCCTTCAGTCATTTATACACAGAGACCTGTTCTCAATGCCCCTTCTAAGTCATTTAACACAGAGACCTGTTCCCAATGTCCCTTCTAAGTCATTTATACACAGAGACCTTGCTCTCATGGCCCTTCTAAGTCATTTATACACAGAGCTTGTTCCCAATGTCCTTCTAAGTCATTTATACACAGAGACCTTGTTCCCAATGTCCCTTCTAAGTCATTTTACACAGAGACCTTGTCCCAATGTCCTCTAAGTCATTTATACACAGAGACCTTGTTCTCAATGCCCCTTCTAAGTCATTTATACACAGAGACCTTGTTCCCAATGTCCCTTCTAAGTCATTTAACACAGAGACCTTGCTCTCAATGTCCCTTCTAAGTCATTTACACACAGAGACCTTGTTCCAATGTCCCTTCTAAGTCATTTATACAGAGACCTTGTTCCCAATGTCCCTTCTAAGAAATTTATACACAGAGACCTGTTCCCAATGTCCCTTCTAAGTCATTTATACAACGGACCTGTTCCAAGTCCCTTCTAAGTCATTTATACAGAGACCTTGTTCCCAATGTCCCTTCTAAGTCATTTATACAGAGACTTGTTCCCATGCCCTTTAAGTCATATATACACAGAGACCTTGTTCCCAATGTCCCTTCTAAGTCATTTATACAGAGACCTTGTTCCCAATGTCCCTTCTAAGTCATTTATACACAGAGACCTTGTTCCCAATGTCCCTTCTAGTCATTATACGAGAACTTGTTCCCAATGTCCCTTCTAAGTCATTTATACACAGATTAAGAAGAGGCCTTGGCTCAGAGCCCTGAGAAATCAACCTGTGCCTTCTGTTCGACATAATGATGTGTATCCGTCCAGTCTATCAAAAACTGATTGGACCAGTTGGAAAATGTTCCAAACTTCCATCAGTGGCAGTTTAATACAATAAAATAACAGTACAACACATCCTGTTATAGACTTTTTGCCACTTTTAGGGGACTTGTTGATTTGGTATTCAGTTGACTCTTTCTTTTCGGTTTGGCATTTCTGACCTCTGGGCGGGAACAGGGACTACTTCTAGTCCCGCTGCCGGGGAGCGAGTACAGAGGACTACCAGTCCCCGCTGGGCCATCAGTAATAGACTGGATTGTCTAAATAGTTTGATGTACTGTGAGCTGGGGGCCTTCCTGCAGTATTTCGCAGTGGTAAGGGAAACGCAAGTACAAACGAGTAGTTTATATAATGAAAATAGCAGCTACAGGTAAACAAAAGTTATTCCATTCCAACTGCAAGATGTTTTCACTTCCCACCCCAGTACATTACGTGAAATTTTGTCTCTTGGGTCAGGTGCTCTTCCATGGTCCACGTTCTTTTCCTTCAGAGTCGCTTGTGTGAACTCAACTTCTTCTGGAAGGGAAGATCCGGCAAAGGAAAGAGCGATGGTCGAAATACAGCAGTTCTGAGCCATTCGGATGAGAAACTTGAGCACCAAAGACAAATCATTGGATGGCAGAAAGACTGCACAGCCTTAAGTTACATGGGAGGTTCGCAGGAGAAAACATTTGCTCTCTAACAAACATCTAGCCAGACTGACGTTTGCCGAGAGAGAATGTAGACAAAGCCCAGGACTTCTGGAAAAATGTTCTTGGACAAAGGAGTCTAAAATTAAAACATTTGGACACCAGAAGACATGTTGGTGCAAATCAAATACAATATTACAGGAAAAGAACCTTACTAACCGTGAAGCATGAAGGTGGAAGTATAACATTTTGGGGATGATTTCTGCAGCAGGACTTTGTCATCTCACCATTAAAAATACACCATGAATTCTGCGGTGCATGTGAGACGAAGAAGAAAAATCTTAAGCAGAAACTGGACCCTGCAACATTACAAGGACCCAAAACATACCAGGAAATCAAGGACGTCTGACAACTAAGAAATGGAGGAGAAGTAAACGCCCAGACCTTAATCCCATTGAGATGCTTACTAAAACTAACAAAAAAGAGAGTTAGGTAGACAGACTAAGGTACAGCGCTGCTGTGAAGATTTTTTTATTTGCAGTTCTTGCCACAACATGTTTGGGTATCACATACCATTCTAAGTCAGAGAAAGGGTATGCGATACCCGAAACGTTGTGGCGCAAGGACTGCAAATAAAAAAAAAACCTCACCAGCATTGTCTGTACCATAGTCGTCTACCTACCTCTTTTATTTTACTTGCTATAGATTGGGTTACAAGTGAAGACCCTAGGTAGAAACTTGAGACTGTCCCTAAACGCTGTGGGGAGTGGGCAAACTTTCCTCAGATGATGTCAGAGACGCTAAATGGCTACAAGAAGTGTCGTCTGCAATTTTCAATCAAGGGGGTAACACTATCTATTGGATTGTAAGCATACAACTGAAAATTTAATGGGTCTCCATTTTTCCACAGCTGTACGTATGGCACCAGATCAGCACACACCGTAGTTTGTTTGGCACCAGATCGCACACACGTAGTTATGTATGGCACCAGTCAGCACACACCGTAGTTATGTATGGCACCAGATCAGCACACACCGTAGTTAGCATGGCCACCAGACAGCACACACCGTAGTTACGCATGGCACCAGATCAGCACACACCGTAGTTACGCATGGCACCAGATCAGCACACACCGTAGTTACGCTATGGCACCAGCAGCACACACCGTAGTTACGTATGCACCAGATCAGCACACACGAGTAGTTACGTATGGCACCGATCAGCACACACCATAGTTACGCATGGCACCAGATCAGCACACACCCGTAGTTACGCATGGCACCAGATCAGCACACACACGTAGTTACGCATGGCACCAGATCAGCACACACCGTAGGTTACGCATTGCACCAGATCAGCACACACCGTAGTTACGCATGGCACCAGATCAGCACACACCGTAGTTACGCATGGCACCAGATCAGCACACACCGTTAGTTACGTATGGCACCAGATCAGCCACACCGTAGTTACGTATGGCACAGATCAGCACACACCGTAGTACGTATGGCACCAGATCAGCACATACCGTAATACGTATGGCACTAGATCGCACCGGGTACGTACGGCACCAGATCAGCAAAGACCGTAGTAAGTATGGCACTAGATCGCCACACCGTAGGTACGCATGGCACTAGATCAGCACAACGTAGGTACGCATGGCACTAGATCAGCACACCGTAGGTACGCATGGCACTAGATCAGCACACCGTAGGTACGCATGGCACTAGATCAGCAAAACCGTAGGTACGCATGGCACTAGATCAGCACACACCGTAGGTACGCATGGCACTAGATCAGCACCCACCGTAGGTACGTATGGCACTAGATCAGCACACCGTAGGTACGTATGGCACTAGATCAGCCCACCGTAGGTACGTATGGCACTAGATCAGCACAACCGTAGGTACGTATGGCACTAGATCAGCACACCGTAGGTACGTATGGCAAGAACAGCACACCGTAGGTACGTATGGCACTAGATCAGCACACCGTAGGTACGTATGGCACTAGATCAGCACCAGTAGGTAGTATGGCACTAGATCGCCACCACAATAGGTAGTATGGCACTAGATCAGACACCGTAATGTATGCACTAGAAGCACACCGTAGGTACGTATGGCACTGATCGCACAAATAGGTACGTATGCACTAGATCGCCCCACAATAGGTACGTATGGCACTAGATCGCCACACATAGGTACGTATGGCATAGATCAGCACAGGGCATACACAGGAATGCAGACAAGGATAAGTACAATTGTAATCACTAGAATTGACTAAATAATAGAAAACTTTAACATAGAATTCACTTTAAAGAACTTTGTCACCCTGATATTCCAAACCTAAATGTGATGAATAAGGCCCTAAAAAGCGATCCATGCATGTAGACCATGTACAGCGCAGTGCCTGTAAGTGGACAGGGAATAGGGGAATGGGGCCCAACCACAGACTTTGACGATTGTTCCCTAAAGTGTTGCTGGTAAGGCTCTCTGGGTAGATTTCCCGCTATAAACCTCACAGAAAATGATTTTATTTTTGTTTTCTGTTTTAAGCCAATCTCCCTTCTCACCATGGAAGGAACTAATAGTGAACAGTCCATCACACATACACACTCACCTTGTCCTTCATGGCTGTGTGCTGCTCTCACACCACTAATACCCAGAACCTCCACCGCTGCAAGAGGGCTGAGCGCAAGCAAAATGCAGGTAACATCTGTAAAAGATTCAGAAACCTTAGCAGTAGAACCACTACCGGAAAACTGCCCTACTCACAATGCTTTTAACTGCCCGTATCACATACAGCACCACTGGTACCGTAACTGCCCCAGTCACACATAAAACTCCACTTATATAGAAACTGCCCCTATCAAATACATCCCCACTGGTACAGTAACTGCCCAGTCACACATACAGCTCCACTTATATAGAAACTGCCCTTGTCACATACAGCCCCACTGGTACAGTAACTGCCCGTATCACATACAGCACCAATGGTACCGTAACTGCCCCAGTCACACATACAACTCCACTTAATAGAAACTGCCCTATTACATACATCCCCACTGGTACAGTAAAGCCCAGTCAACAAAACTCCACTTATATAGAAACTGCCCCTATTACATACATCCCCACTGGTACAGTAACTGCCCCAGTCACACATACAGCTCCACTAATATAGAACAATGCCCCTATCACATATAACCCCACTGGTACAGTAACGCCCCAGTCACACATAAAACTCCACATATAGAAAATGCCCTATTACATACATCCCACTGGTACAGTAACTGCCCCAGTCACACATACAGCTCCACTGGTACAGTAACTGCCCCTATCACATACAGCCCACTGGTACAGTAACTGCCCCAGTCACACATACAGCTCCCTGGTACAATAACTGCCCTATCACATACAGCCCACTGGTACAGTAACTGCCCCTATCACATACATCCACGGTAAAGTAACTGCCCCAGTCACACATACAGCTCCACTAATAAAAACTGCCCCATCACATACAGCACCACTGGTACCGTAACTGCCCCAGTCACACATACAGCTCCACTAATATAGAAACTGCCCCTATTACATACAACCCACTGGTACAGTAACTGCCCCAGTACCACATACAGCTCCACTAATATAGAAACTGCCCACACATACAGCACCACTGGTACCGTAACTGCCCCAGTCACAACATACAGCTCCACTAATATAAAAACTGCCCCTATTACATACAACCCCACTGGTACAGTAACTGCCCCAGTCACGCATACAGCTCCACTTATATAGAAACTGCCCCTATCACAAATAACCCATTGGTACAGTAATGCCCCTATGACATACAAACCCCACTGGTACAGTAACTGCCCCAGTACACATACAGCTCACTTTATATAAACTGCCCCTATCACATATAACCCCACTGGTACAGTAACTGCCCCCCCCCTATGACATTATAACCCCACTGGTACAGTAACTGCCCAGTCACGCATACACTCCACGTAATATAGAAACTGCCCCTATTACATACAACCCCACTGGTACAGTAATTGCCCCAGTCACACATACAGCTCCACTAATATAAAAACTGCCCCTATCACATATAACCCCACTGGTACAGTAACTGCCCCTCCTAATACAGTGTCCATATACTGTACAGTACGCCCCAATACAGTATCAATATACAGTAAGCCTCCAATACAGTGTCCATATACAGTGAGACCCCAATACAGAGTGTCCATATACAGTAAGCCCCAATTAAAATCCAACATCGTAACATGTATTCTTATATATTAAAAACTAATCTACATTAGATCTGGACATTGTACAATCCTAATAATAGGTCATATCATTACTCCTGTGGATCCTATCAGCGAGGAATGTCCTTCTAGATCCCACTACGGTGGCGTGAGCGTTCCATCGGATCTATAGTAAAGATAAAAAAATCATTGTATGTCTCAACTTAAGACAAATATAGGAAGAAAGCTACAATTGCTGTGTTGAAAAGGTGTATAAATATAGTGGTTACAAAAGCAGGATAAGTTGAATTCTTCATTTAAACATGGGGGGACAGAAGTCCCTATTTTCTATCACGATTTCTTTTTCAATAACTTTCTGTTAAAATCTCCTCCTACTCAGATCTTTGTCGACTACTTCCAGAACCAGCCAAAAAACCCTAAGTTGTTGCGCCATGCTTTTTTTCAAGGAGGAAAGCCTACTTATAGGGGTTCATACTTTTGTTGGTTCCTTAGTAGTTCGAAATATCTTTTTGTGTTCACATACCTAAGTCTTAATTCCCTTTGGATTTACCTACATAGGCCCATCCACATGGGCATTTAAGCAGTATATAATACCAGTAGTCATGCAGTGGAGTAATGTTCAGTTTGATTTCGAAGCCTTTGCTTGGATGGTAACCATATTCCCTTTAATAATTGCATTACAGACTGAAACAGTTACGGCATGGGAAAGTACCCTAAGGGCGTTCACCTCCAGGAATAAATTGCCTCCCACCTTCTCTATCCCAATTGCTGTTTTGATTAGTTATCACCTAAGTTTTCTAGACCTTGTGTAAGAAAACAAAGGGGATTATGAATAGAGAATCCGAATTGCTGGTTGATTGTAGAATGTGCCAGGTCTCTTAACTATTGGCTGGATCTGTTCGACAGTAGTTATATGTGGAACAAAGGGTAGCCTCTCAAACTTTCTTCTGTTTAGTACTTCATCAACAAATCACGCGTTTAATTGAAGTGCCTGGTTGCATCTCTCTCCAAATTGCTCTCTAATAACCCCCTAGTTACACAATTAGTGATTCAGTTCATCCATTCTTATTTCTACCATGTTTCATGCCTCACCCACAATCTTTGATGCGTAGGAATGACTATAGGGTAACCCTGATAATCCACGTTTTTCGCAGGTGAGAGCTGCTTGCTAAACAATAGGTGTGCCTATCAGTACTTTCTCTGTATAGATCAGTCATGAATTTACCTTCCTGTTTAATGCATCAGAACATCAAGAAATTACTCATATATAGTCATATGTGAGGGTAAATTTCAGTGTGGAAGTACAGAATTGTGAGGTAAGTGCCAAAGCATGCAGCCCTGTTTTTCACCATCCCAAATAAAAAAAAACATCAACCACAAACCGACATAATGTTGGACATGCGTCCTGAATAATGAATATTAATATAACGAGTTTTCTTCAAAATGGCAACAACAAGTAGGTTTTTGATATGCGGCGCAAAATTAGGCACCCATACAGATAGTCCCTCTGCAACCTGCAATAATACCATCTTTGTTAAATCGAAAAAAAATTCTTTTTAAGCATATTGTCATAATTCCATAAGAAAAAAACCAGTTGTATGGTCATATCCAAACTCCAAAGAAGTTCACTCCATGATGTAAGTCCCTCGTGATGTGGTTGGATGTATTATAGAGATTCAATGTCTAATGGCATAGAAGAATTCGATTGCTTAAAGTCAGTTATATCATTTAGGCGGTTTAGAAGTGTGTATCTTTAAGACATAGTTTATAGTTTTGACCAGGGGCGCAGAAAGAATCAATGGTACAAATCCCCAAGGGTTTGAAGTAAAGAGTCCACCCCTGACACAATGGACGACCTGGTGGATATATCTTATCTTATGTATTGTTTGGAAGCGATATAACACTGAAGACACGGGGATGGTCACAACAGAGAAATTTCTTAGTATTAAGATCTATAATCCATTGGTAGCGATCTTCCAATAATTGCTTCATTCCTTTTTATGGGGAGGTCGTCGGGGATCAGTGGTAATTGTGCGTAATGAGTATTCACTTTCATTGTCTATTGCCACTCATCAGTGTACTTGTCCGGTGTCCATGTCAATCACTACAGCCCATCCTTTACCGCTTTGTAATACACATTTTTTATTCTTGTTTTAACAGTTGAAAGGACTTGTATTCCAATTTGGATAAATAAATGTGGATTAGGGGCTTATTCCTGGGAGTGCATTAACTGTGCGTAACTATGTTGTTAAAAGTCTCCAATTGAGGAGTTATTTAATTTCCGTGTAAAAAAGATTTTTCCTAAAATTAACAGGTTGAGAGAACAAGTTTGCCAAAATGATCTAGCTTGATATTCGTAAAACCAAACAGTCTTTTTAATTCTAACAAGTTCCCTTTGTACAGTGGGACAAACCCATCCCTTTATTAATAGTAAACTCTTGCTCCTAGGTGAAGTGTCCTTAGAGATATAACAACAAGTGTCATTACTGGCATTGCAGGTTTAAGCCTAGGCATGGGCACAGTGAGATCGGTTACAGAAAGAATAAACAATTACTGTTAGGGAGGGAAAGCATACAGGACCTGTGCCTCAGCTCCTCTGCTGCGTTTTTGGTTACTGATTACGGATTCTTCGTTCCTTCTTGTTGTCTCTGGCTCCTTATCGGTCGTCGACCTTAGGGAACAACCGGAGTGAGCGGAAGTTGCTGTTGACTAAAAAATCTCCTTTGAGCTGTCCGGGTTGTCGATGATGGAGTCCTCCTCGCTTCGGGCTGTGTAGTGCGGACGTCCTCTGTGTTTCCTGCAGAACGCGGGGGGGGGGGGGTGTCGTCTCCATGGAAACCCGACTTTCTTAGTATTAACCTTAGTTGTTAATATCTCTAAGGAACATTCAGTAAGGAGCAGAAGTGTACTTATTAATAAAGGGATGGGGTTTGTACCCACTTACAAAGGGAACTTGTTAGAATTTAAAAAAGACTGGTTTAGGGTTACCAGGAATATCAACGCTTAGAATGCATTTTGGACAAACTTGTTCTCCAACCTGTAATTTAGGAAAAAATCTATTTTACACCGGAAATTAATAACGCCTCATGGAGACTTTTAACAACAAATAGTTACAGCACAAGTTAATGCACTCCCATGGAATAAGCCCTATCCAAATTTAATTATCCAAATTGGAATACAAGTCCTTTCAACGTGTTAAAAAAGAATAAAATGTGGGTATTTAAAAAAGCGGATAAAGGAGGGGCTGTAGTGATCATGGACAAGGACCAAGTACATGGATGAGTGCAATAGACAATGAAAGTGAATACTCATACGCACAATTACCAATGATCCCACGACTCCATAAAAAAGGAAAGTGAAGCATAGTGGAAGAAGCGCGTTCATACCAATGGGATTATAGATTCTTAATAATAAGAAAATTCTCTGTTGTGACAATCCCCGTGTTCCAGTGTTATATATGCTTCCAAAAAATACATAAGAATATGAATATCCACCAGGTCGTCAATTGTGTCAGGGGTGGACTCTTTACTTCAACCCTGGGGATTTACATTGATTCTTTCCTGCAGCCCCTGGTCAAAAACTATAAATATGTCTTAAAGATATATACATCATTCTAAACCGCCTAAATGAATAAACGACTTAATGAATCCAAAATTTCTATGCACATTAGACATTGAATCTCTATATACATCCATACCACATAACGAGGGATTACCATCATGGAGGAACTTCTTTTGGTCGTTTGGATATGACCATAAAACTGGTTTTTTCTTAATGGAAATTATGACAATATGGCTTAAAAAGAATTTTTTTCGATTTAACAAAGAGTGGCGATTTGCAGGTGCAAGGGACTAGTATGGGTGCTAATTTTGCGCCAGCATATGCAAACCTATTTGTTGCTCATTTGAGAAAACTCGTTATTTAATATTCATTATTCAGGACGCATGTCCAACATATGTCAGGTTGTGGATGATGTGTTTTTATTTGGGGATGGTGAAGAAAACAGGGCGAATGACTTTGGCATACCTCAATTCTGTACTTCCACACTGAAATTTACCCTCACATATGACTATAATATGATTAATTATCTTGATGTTATGATCATAAACAGGAAGGTAAAATCTGACTGATCTATACAGGAAAAGTACTGATAGGAACAACCTATTGTTAGCAAGCAGCTTCACCCGAAAAACGTGATAAGGGGTTACCCTATAGTCAATTCCTACGCATCAGAAGAATTGTGGGTGAGGAGGAAACATGTCAAATAAGAGGATTGAACTGATCACTAAATTGTAACTAGGGGTTTATAGTAAGAGCAATTTGGAGAGAGATGCAACCAGAGCACTTTCAATTAACAAACGCAGTGAGTAGTGATTTGTTGATGAGTACTAAACAGAAAGAAAAAGTGTGAGAGGCTACCCTTTGTATCCACATATAACATACGTCGACAGAATCCAGCAGGATAGTTAAGAGACACTGGCACATTCTACAATCAGACAACAATTCGGTTCTCTATTCACTAATCCCCCTTGTGTTTCTTACAAAAGGTCTAGAAACTTAGGTGATTGAACTAATCAAAACAGAATTGGGATAGAGAAAGGTGCGGAGGCAATTATTCCGAGTGAACCCCTTAAGGGTACTTTCCCATGCCGTAACTGTTCAGTCGTAATGCAATTTTAAAGGGATATATGGTTACCATCAAGCAAAGGCTTCGAAATCAAAACTGAAAACATTACGCCACCTGCAGGACTACTGGTATTTATATACATGCTTAAATGCCCCATGTGGATGGGCCTATGTAGGTAAATCCAAAAGGGAGTAAGACTTAGGGTATGTGAACACAAAAGAGATATTCGAAATACGAAGGAACCAACAAAAAGTATGAAACCCCTATAAGTAGGCATTTCTTGAAAAAAAAGCATAGGGCGCACAAACTTAGGTGGCTGGTTCTGGAAGTAGTCGACCAAAGATCTGAGAGGAGGAGATTTTAACAGAAAGTTATTGCAAAAAGAAATCTGTTGGATAGAAAAGTTAGGGACTCTGTCCCCCCATGGTTTAATTAAATGAAGAATTCAAACTTATCCTGCTTTTTGTAACCACATGATTATGACAGCCTTTCACCAGCAATTGTAGCTTCTTCCTAGTATTTGTCTTAAGTTGGACATACCAATGATTTTATCTTTACTATAGACTCCGATGGACGCTCACGCCACCTAGTGGATCTCAGAAGGGAATTCCTCGCTGATAAGGATCCACAGGAGTAATGATAGACTAATTATTAGATGTTTACAATTCCAGATCTAATGTAGATTAAGTTTTAATATATAAGAATACTATGTTACTATGTTGTGATTTTAGATGTCACGATTTACACATATGCACTTTATGGCACATGCTTTAGCATTAGATATTATAACAATTGGTTTTTAGGTAAAATGATGGTTTGTACTTAGTATTGTACTATTATAGCACAGCATATAATGACTGACGGTTTGTTTTATTAGACTAATCATATTTTACTAAATATTATTGAGTGTTATCTTATACAAGTTTTTAATGTCACTATGTAATTTGTTCACATGATGTAACAGAACACTGGTCTAAGGTTCCGCCCTAATTTGGGGGAGGGACTATGCTCAACACAGTCTTTATATTTCTTTGAAGCACTATTGCACTTTATCACCTGAAGAAGGGGGCATCCCCCCGAAACGTTGTGATGTGAGTTGTGTGGTTCACAATATAAATTGCTAAAGCTTTGGAGTGCGACCCTCAGTTGTGTTTTTGTAACCATAGTAACATCACCTGTCTATCCAACCATCTTGAAGCTGCAATTCAATATAAAAGAATCAGAAATGTTCAAGGAAAACAAAATCATTTTGTTATAAAATAAGAAGTATTAAGCAACGTGTTTTGATTTTGACTGTGTGATGCATATTAATAGAAAAAGTATCTACTGTATTAATTGAAGGGATACAAGAGCTGAGACAAGAGCGTAAATATTATGACCTATTTTATAATGACACATTCTGCTTAGTTGCTTATTGTGAACAATAAGTGATTTTATGGTACAGCAGTAACACACAGACAGCAGTTCCCATGCAATTTGATCACCCTTATGTAATCTTACATAACGGTTGAAACAACCACTGGAGCAATAACTGTAATGGAACAAAAACTTCAAAATATTGGTTTGTTTTCAAGGAACTCTAAGTATATTTCTATTTAAAGCTTCTAGGAAAACAAAAACAGGTCTGAAGTTAATGAACCCCCAGAAAAGCAACGTGTAATATACCTAATGCTGTGATTGTGAACTATCCAATATACTAAAAGACAGCTGTAATTATGCCGCATGCTGGACCTATTGTTCGTGCTGAAACGACGCCCACTACGTGATGATTGACTATCACTAGCAGCGTGACTTTTTTTCCTTCTTAAAAAAAAGAAATCCTTTTACTTGCAACACTAACTTTGCCCTCTGGGTGGCACAAATTAAGGCACTTATAGGGTTATTCAATAAAAAAGTTCTTATTGTTAAAAATGATGCTAATTTTGCCCCAACCTATCAGATGTTAGCTTTGAAATGTTAAATAATACCTGATTGGTTGGGGCAAAATTACACCATTTTTAACGATAAGAACTTATTGCATAACTCTGTTAGTTACTAGCATGTGAAAGGAAATGTGAGTGTGGAATGAGCGGACAACCTTGCATGCCTGAACTTTAGTGTGTTGTAAGTACATGGAACAGAAGCACAACCCAGTTATGTTAGCATTCTCTTTGTATTGCGGGAGGGGGGATATATAACTGTATATGGACATCTGTATTGGGGCATACTGTGTATTGGGGGGCTTATTGTAATGGACACTGTATGGGGGCTCACTGTATATGGACACTGTATTGGAGGATTTCTGGATATGGACACTGTTATTGGGGCTTACTGTACAGTATATGGACACTGTATTGGGGTCTCACTGTATAGGGCAATGGATGGAGGCTCTTACTGTGTATGGATACTGTATTGGGGCTACTGTACAGTATATGGACACTGTATTAAGGTCTCACTGTATATGGACACTGTATTGGAGGCTACTGGATATGGACACTGTATTGGGGCTTACTGTTCGAGATATGGACACTGTACTGGGGGCTCACTGTATATGGGCACTGTATTGGGGCTAACTGTACAGTATATGGACACTGTATTGGGGCTTACTGTATAATGGACACTGTATTGGAGGCTTACTGTATATGGATACTGTATTTGGGCGTTACTGTACAGTATATGGACACTGTATTGGGGCTTACTGTATATGGACACTCTGTATTGGGGTCTCACTGTACATGGGACAACTGTAGGAGGCTTACTGTATATGGATACTGTATTGGAGCGTACTGTACAGTATATGGACACTGTATTAGGGTCTCACTGTATATGGACACTGTATTGGAGGCTTACTGTATATGGACACTGTATTGGGGGCTTACTGTACAGTATATGGACACTTGTATTGGGGCTTACTGTATATGGACATCTGTATTGGGTCTCACTGGTATGGACACTGTACTGGGGGTCACTATATATGGGCACTGTATTGGGGGTTACTGTACAGTATATGGACACTGTATTGGGGCTTCTGTTATGGACATCTTTATTGGGGTCTCACTGTATATGGACACTGTATTGGAGGCTTACTGTATATGGATACTGATTGGGGTGTACTGTACAGTATATGGACACTGTATTAGGGTCTCACTGTATATGGACACTGTATTGGGTTACTGTATAGGACACTGTATTGGGGTTACTGTACAGTATATGGACACTGTACTGGGGGCTCACTGTATATGGGCACGTATTGGGGGCTTACTGTTACAGTATATGGACACTGTATTGGGGCTTACTGTATATGGAAGATCTGTATTGGGGTCTCAACTGTATATGGACACTGTATTGGAGGCTTACGTATATGGAATACTGTATTGGGGCGTACTGTACAGTATATGGACACTGTATTAGGGTCTCACTGTATATGGACACTGTATTGGAGGCTTACTGTATATGGACACTGTATTAGGCTTACTGTACAGTATATGGGACACTGTACTGGGGGCTCACTGTATATGGGCACTGTATTGGGGGCTTACTGTACAGTTATGGACACTGTATAATGGGGCTTACTGTATATGGACCACTCTGTATTGGGGTCTCACTGTATATGGACAATGTATGGAGGCTTACTGTATATTGATACTGTATTGGGGCGTACTGTACAGTATATGGACACTGTATTAGGGGCGCACTGTATATGGACACTGTATTGGAGGCTTACTGTATATGGACATTGTATGGGGCTTACTGTACAGTATATGGACACTGTATTGGGGGCTCACTGTAATGGCACTGTATTGAGGGCTTACTGTACAGTATATGGACACTGGATTGCAATGTCCCTTCTAAGTCATTTATAGACAGAGACCTTGTTCTCAATGTCCCTTCTAAGTCATTTATACACAGAGACCTCGTTCCCAATGTCCCTTCTAAGTCATTTATACACAGAGACCTTGTTCCCAATGTCCCTTCTAAGTCATTTATACACAGAGACCATAGTATCAATGCTTGGTTATAACACACGGTATAGGCAAATACACGCAGGTTGTCCGTGATAGTATCCCTGGTTAGACACCGGTATAAAGTACTACGTAGTCGTGTGTTGTCGGTTGGAATATATCCCTGGTTAAGTAAGCATCGGTGCTTATCATCCAGTAAAAAGTACAGAAAAACGTGTAAGGTTGTCCGGTCGCAAGTGATTATTCACTTCCGGGTTAGAACAACACTCGGTATGCGGAGACAGATAAAAGGGGTAACCATCGTTAGGTTTGTCGGTGAATGTATCCGCCCTGGTTTAGAACACCGGTATAAGTACACGTGTAGTTGCCGTTGAATAGTAGCCCCTGGGTTTAGAACACCGGTATTCAACGTACGACCGCAGTTGTTCGGTGATAGTATCCCTGGTTAAGAACATCGGTATCTAAGTACCCGTAGGTTGTCGGGACTTAGTATCCCTGGTTAGAAAGGATACACGGTCGATAATGTACCACTTAGGTTGTTCGGTGCCATAGTACTCCCTTGGTAGAACACGGTATACAGCTACCACGCAGTTTGTCGGTGACCATATTAACATCCCTGGTTAGAACAAACCGGTTATGAGAAGCATATCGACCAGCAAGGTTTGTCGGTGTGAATCGTATCCCTGGATTCGTAACGTGCGAGGCGGTAATAATCAAGTACACGCATGTTCTGTCGGTGGAATAGTATCACCTGGTTAGACACGGTATAAAGTACACGCCAGGCTTGTCGGTGAAAATCGTATCCCTGGGTTAGAACATCACGGTAAATAAAGTAACAACGCAGGTTGTCGGTGAATAGTATCCCTTGGTTTAGAACAACGGCTAATAAGTACACGCAGGTTGTCGGTGAATAGTATCTCCCTTGTTTAGAACAAACGTAGACTAAGTTACACGTAGGTTTGTCGTGAATAGGTAATCCCTGTTTTAGAACCGTACGGTATAAAGTAACACTTAAGGTTGTCGGTGAATAGTATCCCTGGTTCTAGAAACACGTATACAGTAAAGCCGCTAGGTTAGTCGGTGAAATAGTAATCCCTGGTTAGAACACGGTCAATAAAGTAACCTCGCAGGTTGTACGGTGAATGTATCCCTGGTTAGGATACCCGGCTATCCGAAGTACACCGCAGGTTGTCGGTTGAATATAATCCCTAGGTTAGAACACCGGTAATAAGTACACGCGGTTGTCGGTGATAGTAAATCCCTAGGTTATAACGGTTATCAAAGTACACGCAGGTGTCGGCGAATAGTCAATCCCTGGTTAGAACACGGTATAAAGTACAGAACGCAGGTTGTCGGTGGAATAGTATCCCGGGTTTAAGAACACGGTATAGAAAGTACAACGCAGGTTGTCGGTGAATAGTATCGCCTGGTTGAACACGGATATAAAGTAACATACAACCGCATGTTTGTCGTGAATAGTATCCCGGGTTAGAACAACGGTAGTTCAAGTACAACGCAGTTTTGTCTGTGAATATATCCCTGGTTAGAACACGGTATATAAAGGACACGCATGTTGTCGTGAAATATCCCCTGGTTAGAACACCGGTATAAGTACACGTAGGTTGTCGGTGAATAGTATCCTGGTTAGAACACGGTATAAAGTACACGCAGTTGTCGTGAATAGTATCCCTGGTTAGAACACGGTATCAGTACACACCACGTATGTTGTCGTGAATAGTAATCCCTGTTAGAAACACTGTAATAAGTACAAACGTAGGTTTGTCGTTGATAGTATCACTATATTTATCTATTTTCATATTATCACTATTCTTAATCTTTTTATTTAATTAAAGGATAATTACTCATGGTGTTTATCTAATCTCTTTGTGTCTGTTTACGATGGTGTGTGATACCATACCAACTCACAACACTGTATGTTGAGTGTGTAGATTATCTAATCGTAATCAAAATCGTTTTTTAGTATCTAATTATACTTCTCAGTAAAACTATATTAAAAAATTCCTATAAGAAAAATAATTATTATTCGTTTTCATTCAAAATTGCAATTGCTAGTGATGTAATTTTTATGTATGATAAGGTTAGTGATTATTTCTTAATCCATTTTAAACAAAAAAATTTAATCTATCTTATGATCTTCTTTTATTCAGTTAGTATATCCCTAATTATGCTTTTTTTCGGAATCAGTTAATAATTATCGCCTGGTCCTAGACACGGTATAAAAAGTACACCAGTTTTCGGTGAATAATACTCCCTGTTTAGAACACGGTCATAATACAACGGGTTGTCGGTGAATAGTATCCCTGGTTAGAACCACGGTAATAAAGTCAGTAAGGTTGTCGTGAATAGTATCCCTGGTTAGAACCGGTAAAGTCACGTAGTTGTCGGTGAATAGTAAAATCCCTGGTTCGAACACTGTTAGAAAGTACACGCAGGTTGTCGGTGATAGTATCCCTGGTTAGACACGGTTATAAGTAACACAACACGCGGTTGTCGGTGAATAGTATCCCCTGGTTAAACACTATAAAAAGTACAAACGCAGGTTGTCGGTGAATAGTCTCCCTGGTTAGAACAACGGTATAAATTACTACACCTCATGGTTTGGTCGTGTCGTATCCCTGGTTAGAAACACGGTATATTAGTACCGCAGGTTTGTCGGTGAATAGGATCCCCTGGTTAGAACACGGTATAACATGTACACGCAGGTTGTCCGGTTGATAGGAATCCCTGGGGTTAGAAGCCTGTATAAAATTACACGTAGTTGCGGTGAATAGTCATCCCTGTTAAACACGGTATAAAGTACACGTGGTTGTCGGTGAATAGTATCCTGGTTAGAACACGGTATAAACTACACGTATGTTTCGGTGAATATTATCCCTGGTTAGAACACTTATAAGTACACACATGTTGTCGGGAATATTATCCCATGGTTAGAACGATCGGTATAAGTACACGCCGGTGTCGGTGAATAGTATCCTCCCCTTTGGTTTCGAACACGGTAATAACGTACAGCAGGTTTCGGTGATAGTATACCTGGTTCTAACGGGGTATAAAGTCCGCAGGTTGTCCGGTGAATTTATCCCTGGTTAGAAACCGGTATAAAGTACACCGGTTTTCGGTGAATAGTATCCCTGGTTAGAACCTGGTATAAAGTACACGCAGGTTTTTCCGTTGACTTATTAGCCCTATCCCTGGTAGAACACGGTATAAAGTACACGCAGGTTTGTCGTTGCATAGTATCCCTGGGTTAGAAAACGGTATAAGTACCAACACGTAGGTTTCTCGGTGAATAGTCTCACCTGGTTAGCACCACTGTATAAAGTTACACGCAGGTTGCGGTGAATAGTTATCCCTGTTAGAAACACTGTATAAAGTAACAGCAGGCAGGTTGTCGGTGATAGTAATCCCTGGTTGAAACACCGGTATAAAGTACACGCAGGTTGTCGTAATAGTATCCCTGGTAGAACACGGTATAAAATTCCGTAGGTTTGTCTTGAATAGCTACCCTGGGTTGCACCCTGTATAAAATACACCACGTAGGTTTGTCGGTTAAGTCTTATCCTCCTTCCCTAGGTTAACCACAGTATAAAAGTACACCACTTAAGGTTGTCGGTGAATAGTACCCTGGTTATAACGGGATAAAGTACACGTAGGTTGGTTTCGTTGAATAGTATCCCTGTTTAAACCGGTATCAAAGTACACGCAGGGTTGTCGTTGCAATATAATCCCTGGTTAGAACACACTGTATAAAAAGTAACAAACCGCAGGTTTGGTCGGTGAATAGGTATCCCTGGTTAGAAACACGGTATAAGTACACGTCGGTTGTTCGGTGAATAGTCTCCATCAATCCCTGGTTTATACGGGGTATACAGTCCATGTAGGTTGTCGGTGGGAATAGTATCCCTGGTTAGAACAAGGTATAAAGTACCGTAGGTTTGTCGGTGGAATAGTATCCCTGGTTATAACGGGGTAATTAAGTACATGTAGGTGTCGTGAATAGTATCCCATGGTTAGAGACACTGTATAAAGTACACTTAGGTTGTCGGGTGATAGTATCCCTGGTTCGAACACGGTATATAAAGGACCAACACGGAGGTTATGTCGGGGAATAGAAATCCGTTCGAACACGGTCTACAGTACAAACCACGCAGGTTGTCGGTGAAAGTATCCCTGGTTAGACATGGTATAAATGTACATGCAGGTTTTCGGTGAAATAGTATCCCTGGTTAGAACACGGTATAAAGTCACTCAGGTTGTCGGTGAATAGATCCCTGGTTGAACAAGTATAAAGTACACGTATGTTGTCGGTGAATAGTCTCCCTGGTTAGAAAACACAGTAATAAAAGTCCCGCAGGTTGTCGGTGACTAGTATCCCTGGTTAGAACACGGTATAAAGTAACACGCAGGCACTTCGTCATCTTGCGTATGATCAAAGTATCCCCTGGGTGCTAGACACGGTATAAAGTACGACGTACAGGTTGATCGGTTGATATACTCGTGGCCCACGGAGTTGAAACATAGGGAACGTGTCACATAAATGTCACTCGACGTTAGTGGTCTGAAGTAGAATGGTTAGGAACTCTGGATACATTGGATATGTCGTGAATAGTATCCCTGGGTTAGAAACACGTATATCTACAAGTACAACGTAGGTTGTCCCGTGGAATATTGATCCTGTTAAGAAACACAGTATAAAGTACCGTAGGTTTTGTTGTGAATAGTATCCCATGGATTATAACGGGGTATAAAGTACACGTAGGTTTGTCGGTGAATAGTATCCCTGTTTAGAACACGTATAAAAAAGTTACACGTAGGTTTGTCCGGTGAATAGTATCCCTGGTTATAACCGGGGTAATAAAGTACACGCAGGTTGTCGGTGATAGTATCACTGGTTAGAAAACACGGTATAAAGTACACGTAAGTTTGTCGTGAATAGTAATCCCTTGTTAGAACCGGTATAAAGTACACGTCGTTGTCGGTGAATAGTATCCCTGGGTTAGAACACGGTATAAAGTACAACTTAGGTTGTCGTGAATAGTATCCATGGTTCGAAACACTGGATACAGTACAACACGCAGGTTGTTCGGTGATAGTAAATCCCTGGTTAAACACGGTATAAGTAACCCGTAGGTTGTCGGTGAATAGTATCCTGGTTCATAAACGGGGTATAAAGTACTGTAGGTTGTCTGTGAATAGTATCCCGGTTAGACCCCGGTATAAAGTAACACGTAGGGTTGTTCGGTGAATGTATCCTCCCTGGTTTATAACGGGGTATAAAGTACAGTATGTAAGGTTGTCGGTGACTAGTCTCCTGGGTTAGAACACGGTATAGAAGTCCACGTAGTTGGTCCCGGTGAATACTATCCCTGGTTAGAAACACGTATCAAAGTACACGTTGTGCGGTGATAGTAATCCCCGTTAGAACACAGTATAAAGTACACGTAGGTTGTGTCGGTGAATATCACTCCCGGTTATGAACGGGGTATAACGTACCCGTACTTTTGTTCGGTGAATAGTTCCCTGGATTAGTAACCAACGGTATAAAGTACACTTAGGCTGTCGGTGAATAGTATCCCTGGTTAGAACTGGTATAAAAGTAACACACGCAGGTGTCGGTGAATAGTATACTCCCCCCTGGTTAGAAAACACGGTATAAAGTCCACGTAGGTTGTGCGGTGATAGTAATCCCTTGGTTTATAACGTGGTATAAAGTCCATGTAGGTTTCGTGGAATAGTATCCCCCTGGTTTAGAACAACGGTATAAATTACACGTATGGTTGTCGTTGAATATTTCCCCTGGTTAGAACACAGATTTAGTTTTGTACACTAGTCCCTAAAGGGGAATAAAAATGATCACCTTTCTTGGTGATGTCACTGATAAGGTCCAAATGGGGTTATTGAAATCTTGGTACTACAGAAATTTAAAAGGCTGGGTACAAAACAAATGATACGTATTGCCCGGGATTTGCTGCATTCCCGATGTCTTTCAACCATCGTCCATTAAAGAAGTGGGTTTGCGCATGGGCTGAAAATATTGATATTCTTCTTTAGGCTGCTGCCCACTATGAACGCACAAACATAAAACTGTGTGATTGCAAGCAGCGCTAAGGCTTATCCTCTACCACACAAACCGTGCGAATTTTTCCGTATTCAATTCTCTTATTGGAGCGCGTAGCCAATCCTCCACACCAAGGTGATCGCACCGAGGTCCGATATGTGATTGGATTCTCACCAAGCCCATGAGATTGCACCATTGTGACCTAAGCCCCCAGTGGGTAACACACGTACTGTGCTATAGGTCTAGCCAAGAAAATTAACATTGTAATCAAAGGGGCAAGATGACTAATTTTTAACTAAACTTGAAGGGAGTTTCCACCACTGCACCAGGTGCGATTTCATTTTATAAGTAGAACCACCACCACCACAACACGCCCTGTGAACTCGTTACAAAAACAAACCATGATCAGTAAATCTATAACCTGTCCCTAATGACATGTAAATATAACAAAATAAACATCCGTATCTAAGCCACAATACATACATTCCCCTTCCCTCCTTCGGGTAACATCGGGGTTAGTTATACTTGGAAAGGAGCCAGAACCTCATTTTGGTGAACTAAAAATGACATTTCTAATTGGTACTCGCTTTCCAGCCTCCCCAAGTCCCAGCCCAACAAGGAAAAACCCTTACGACGAAACTTAAAATTCCCAGCTGAGATAGCTTAGTAACAGGGAAGTCACCCCTCAACATACATACTTTGTATAATATGAGAAATCAAGGGGGAGATCAGGGGCCCGGGGCCCGCTACCTCCGAGATCTCTTTCGCAATCAGCAGTTATTTAAAAAGTGAATCAACTGTGTAAGAGTGTCCCAAGGGGCGCTGTATATGTAACCACCATTATCCGTAACACTTGTATCTTTTGTTTGTAATAATGTACAGTGCTGTGTACCCAAGTGGGCCGCTAATATAAATATACATATAAACCTACAGACGGTATAATCTGTATTGTTATAGATTACAGCCTGTTACATAACAAGTGGCGCTACTTAATAAACAAGTACATACAGAACTGGGGGTTAATCTGTAATTGTTATATAATGTACAGTGCCTGTGTACCCATAGTTTGGCGCGTTATAAAGACACACATCATCTTATAAAATCTTATTGTTATACCAATGTACATCGCTGGTGTCACAAGTGGCGCTTATATAAATAAACACACTAGACTACATACCTTGTCTATCTTCATCCGTATTCCTGATCTATTATTATTGTACATGCTCGCCTTGCCCATTTCATGTCCACTAGCCCTCCTATATAGTGGTGCCTATCTAGTTATAAACTAATGAACCGATACCATCTCGACCAGTCCACATACTCGATCTGATATTGCTTATACTGTCAAAGCTCTGGTCCAGTTGGCTCGATATAAATAAACATATACATAATACTGTAAATATGTATTGCGTTATAATGTACGGACGTGTTGTACACACAAGTGGGCGCTATATACATAACTAACAATAATAACTGTATACTCTGGATTGTTACTCCACATGTCACGCTGCTGTCCTCCCCCCCCAAGTGCCGCTATATACCAATACATATCACCACTAGCTAACGGTATATCTTGATTGCTTATCATGTACCAGGCTGATTCCCCAAGTGCGCGTCATATGAATAAATAAAACATATCCACTCACATCCTGTATACCCTCTGTATTTTTATAAATGTACAGGCGGCTGTGTCCCCAATTAGAGCGCTATATAACTAAACATATCCATACATATGTATAATCTGTATTGTTCCATACATGTCCAGCGCTGTAGCCCCAAAACGTGGCCGCTATTATACAATAAAGCAATGTACATACATAACTGGTACTAATCTGTATGTTTAACCGAGTACGCGCGGTGTCCCCCAAGGTGGCAAGTGGCTCGATATAATAAACCATATTATCAATCCATCTGTCTAACTGTCATTGTTTTACATGTACAGCGCTGTGTCCCCAAGTGGTGGCGCTATATAATAACTATCGTACTATTGTATAATCTGTAGTGTTACAATTATGTACGCGCTCTGTGTACCACCCCAAGTTGGCGCATATACGAACTAAACATTACACCTCACATAACTGTATCGCTCTGTATCTCGGATTCGTGAATGTCACGCTGTGTCCCCCAGTGGCGCGCAAAAGAATAACATATATCCCCTACATACTGTAGCTAAATCTGTATTGCTTATCACTACAATGTCAGACGGCGCTGTGGGTTGTCCCCCATGGCCGCTAGATAAAGAAACATATCCATCTACTTGTATAACTTTCTTGTTATCAATGTCCCAAACCAGCGACTGTGTCTACCAATTGGCGTCTCTGAATAACAATTACATACACACTGTATAATCTGTGATGTTCGATAATTAAAAGACAGAAGCGCTGTGGGTCCCCCAAGTGGCCGCTATATAATAAAAAACATATACATACATACGGTATAATAAAATCTGGTTTGTTATAAATTTACCGCGTGTGTACCCCTACCCCACACAGTGGCGGGCGCTATAAATAAACTATACACATCATACTGTATATAGGTAATTGGTTCTAAATGTACGCGCTTGGTACCCAAAGACCCCCAATTGGCGCTATATAAATAAACCTATTTATCATACTGTAATAAGCTAAGTAGTGTTTTTATAATGTCAGCGCTGTGTCCCACCCCGTTTCTTCTATCTAAATAAACATATACGTCACTACTGTTATCTGTAGTTGTTATTACTGTCACCTAATGTCCAGCGCGGTGCTACCCATGGGGCGCGTATATAAATACACATATCGTACATACTGTATAATCTGTTTTGTTATAAATGTAATCGCTGTGTCCCCAGTGGCGCTATATAATAAACATATACTACATATCTGATATCAACCAATACTGTATTTGTTTCTACACAAATGTACCAGCGCTGTGTCCCCCAACGTGCGCTATATAAATAAACATATACATACATACTGTCTAATCTGTATTGTTATATACAGCGCTGTGTCCCCAAGTTGGCTATCCTAAATACCCATATACCTCCATACCCTGTATAATCTGTATGTTATACATGTACAGCGGCGGCTGTGTAACCCGGTGGCGCTATATAAATAACTCATAACATCATAACTTGTTATCGGTATTGTTATAAATGTCCAAAGCGCTGGAGTACCCAAGTAGGCCGCTATAATAAATAAACATTACATCATCCCTGTATCATCTGTATTGTTATATGGCAGCGCTGTGTACCCCGTGGTGCTTAATAAACATAATACCCATACTGTATAATCTTCGGATGGTTATAATGTACAGCGCTGTGTCCCGTGCGCTTATACAATAAACTATACATAACATACGGTATAATCTAATCGGTATTGTTAGAATTGACCACGCTCGGGGACCCAAGTGGCGCTATATATTAAACTAAACATATACATACATACTGTAGAATCTTATTGTTATATTTACAGCGCTGTGTCCCAAAGTGCGCAATATAAATAAACATATGCATACATATGGTAGATCTTTATTGTTTACACATGTCGAGCGCTGTGTCCCCAAGTGGCGCTATATAAATAAACATATACTACCCTACTTATAACATCTGTTTTTATCCTGTACCCGCACTGTGTCCCAAGTGGGCTATCTAATAACATATACTACTCCTGTATAATCTGTAGTGTTATAATGTACGTGCTGTGTACCCAAGTGGCGCCATATAATAAACATCTACATACATAACTGTCTATCTGTAATTGTTATAATGTACAGCGCGTGTACCCAAGTGGCGCTATATAATAAAATAAAACATAATACCTACATACTGTATAAATCTGTATGGTTTATCGCCATGTACAGCCTGTGTTACCCCAGTGAGCGCTATAAGAAATAAACATATACTACATAATGTATAATCGTATTTTTTAATGTACAGCGCTGTGTACCCAAGTGGCGTATGTAAATAAACATATACATCCATACCTGTATCAATCTGTATTGTTCTAAATGTACAGCGCTGTGTCCCAAGTGCGCTATATACATAAACATATCCATCCATACCGGTAATCTGTATTGTTCTAATTACAGCCCTGTGTAACCCAGTGGTCGCTATATAATAAACATTCCATACATACGTATAATGCTGTATTGGTTATAAATGTACGCCCCCTGTGGTACCCACGTGGCCGCTATCTAACTAAACATATACAATACCTCCTGTAATATCTGTATTTTATACTGTACAGCGCTGTGTACCCAAGTGGCGCTTATATCATAAACATATACCAATCCATTGACTGTATAATCTGTATTGTTATAATGTACCGCGTGTGTCCCCTATTGGCGCTATATAAATAAACATATACATACATACTGTATAATCTGTTATTGTTATAATGTACAGGGCTGTGTACCCAGTGGCGCTACAATATAAATAAACATATACCATAACACTGTATAATCCTGTATTGTTATATGTCAGCGCTGCGTACCCAAGTGGGCTGCTATCTAAATAAACATAATACCTAGCATACTGTATAATCTGTATTGTTATAATGTACAGCGCTCTGTACCCCAGTGGCGCTATATAATAACATATCAATACTACTGTATCATCTTTATTGTTATAATGTACGCGCTGTGTACCCAAGTGGCGCTCGTAAATAAACCTATACATTACATCCTGTATATCTGTATTGTTATAAATGTACTCGCGTTGTGACCCAGTGGCGCTATGTAAATAAACATATACATCCACTGTATAATCTGTTGTTATAATGTCAGCGCTGTGTCCCCCTCAAGTGGCGCTATATAATAAACATAGACATCCATACTGTATACTGTATGTTATAGTACAGCCTGTGTCCCAGTGCGGCTATATAAATAAACATATACTCCATACTGTATAATCTGTATTGTTATAAGTGTCCAGCCCCTGTGTAAAACCCAACGTGGCGCTATATAAATCACCATAACATACATACTGTATAATCTGTATTGTTATAATGTAGCCGCCTGTGTCCCCAAGTGGCGCTATATAAATAAAATATACCTACTACTGTAATATCTTTATTGTTTCTATGTACAAGCGCGTGTCCCCCCAAGTGGCCGCTATATACCATAAACATATACATCCTACTGTTAAATCTGTATTGGTTCTAATGTTACAGCGCTGTGTTCCCCAAGTGGGCGCTATATAAATAAACATATCACGCCATACTTTATAATCTGTATTGTTATAATGTACAGCGCTGTGGTCCCCATGGCGCTATATAAATAACTAGTAATACATACTGTAATAATATCTTATTGTTATAAGTACAGACGCTGCGTACCCCAGTGGCGCTATATCATAAAACATCTACATAATACTGTCATAATCTGTATTGTTTAATGTACAGCACTGCGTCCCCAAGTGGCGCTATATAATAAACATATACATACTACGTATAATCTGTATGTTATAATGTACAGCGCTGTGTCCCCAGTGCTCTATATAAATAAACATGATACATACATTACTGTTAATCTGTATGGTTATAAATGTACAGCCCATGTGACCCAGTTGGGGCGCTATATAAATAAACATATCCTCCATACTGATAATTGTATTGATTATATGTCCACCGCTGTGGTCCCCTGTGGCGCTATATAATAAACTATACTACTACTGTATAATCGTATTGTTATAAATGTACGCTCTGCGTACCCAGTGCGCTATATAAATAAACATATACATATCATACGTGTATAATCTGTAATTGTTATGATGTAACAGCGCTGTTGTACCCAAGTGGCGCTATATAAATAACCATATACTCATACTGTTCTCATCTGTATGTTCTACATGTACAGCGCTGTGTCCCCCCCCCCAAGTTGCGCATATAAATACACATATAACATACTGTCTAATCTGTATTGTTATACTGTTACACATCGCTGTGATACACCAAGTTGGCGCTAGTAAATAACCTATTACATACAATACTGTATAATCTTTATTGTTATAATGTCAGCGCTGTATCCCAAGTGGCCGCTATATAATAAACATATACATACATACTGTATAATCTGTATTGTTTTTCTCTAAATGTACGCGCTAATGTCCCCATTGGTGCTATTATATAACCATATACATACATACTGTAAATCTGTATTGTTACTATGTACCGCGCTGTGTAACCCACGTGGGCGCTCTATAATAACATTACATTACATCGTATAATCTGTATTTATAATGGAACAGCGCTGTGTCCCCAAGTGGCGCTATAACTTATGGAACATTACAATACATACTGTAGATCTTTATTGATTAAATTTAGCAGCGCTGTTCCCCCAGTGTCGCCTATATCAATAAACATATCCAACATACTGTAAATCTGTTTGTTTATAACTGTAACAGCGCTTGTACCCAAGTGGCGTCTATATAATAACATCCATACATACTGTGTAATCTGATTGTTATAAATGTACAAGCGCTGTGTATCAAGTGGGCGCTAAATAAAGAAACATAATACTACATACATCCTCACCTTGGACTCCTATTGCACAACCTGTGATGCTCAACACAACTCTAATTTGGATACTAATCCCAGCCTACCTCGTGACGATGTACATTTATTCTAGGGTGTGGTACACAGACAAAGCGACACTAATTCCAACAACTCTAGTCACAAGATTCCCACATGTAATGCCTTAGAAGAGAAAAAAACAATCCTGTCTGTTGTCTCAACGATGGTACTCCATTCCAGGCAATGATACGTTGGACCCTTGTATCGCGCAGACCAACCTATCACGTCTATCATCTTCATGGAGCCCTTTGTAACCTTCCCATGTGTTTTGCCTAGTAGGAGGATTAGAATCGCATGAGGTATTTAATAAAAACCATTTTTCATTTTACAGGATTGGCTTCCATTAAACCCCAATTTGGATTCATCTAGCACCTGCTATTTTCCGTTTAAAACCAAACCCCTTCTTCCTCTTCTCCCTCCATCCATGAATAAGACAGAATTCGTCTATGATCTCTGCAATGGTAGGGCCTGTGCCCTGATCTACTGACAGACATAACCATCTTGTGTATCGTTTTAATAGCAAAAATGGTGAATTGCCCCTGTCCACCCACCCACTATTTTACGTCACATTCCTTCTCATTCCACACCCCCACCCTATTTACAGTCACACTGCCCCCTGTCCAACCCCACCCGATTTACCGTCACATGCCCTCTCCACGCCACCACACCTATTTACAGTCAGATGCCCCCTCCACCACACAACCCTATTACATGTCACATGCCCCTGCCAACCACCCTATTTACAGTCCACATGCCCTCGTCCACCCACACCCAACCTATTTAAGTCACATCTCCCTCGTCCACCCACACCCTATTTACAGGACTCAATGCCCTTCGTCCACCCACACCCCTATTTACAGTCAGGATGCCCTCAGATGGCTCCATGCCTGCTGCAGGGTTTTTAGATCTCTGTGTGTCCCTGGATGAAAACTAACATTATAATGCGTATGGATCCTTATTTAACTTCAATGCTCAGTGGGAAGGGTTGCTGTGTGGTTCCGCAGGAACGGTATCTCTTTATATTCCAGCATCATACCAACCCCCTTGGTTCATCCTTTCCACATAACATGCACATGGCGAAGGAAGCACAAATCCATATCTGGTTACTTAGTGGCTGTGACCAAGAATGGCTGGAAACAATCACAGGCAATGTGCCACGTTTCAAAGATTCAAAGACCAATCAACAACCTGTAAGGTTCAGATACACAGGAACCCCACCTCTTGTAAACTGCTCCCACGGCCTATTATAATTGACTGATGGATCCCTACAGAAATAGCCCAGACTCCCATACAACAGGTGTGTGTAAAAAACCTTCTGTATACACCAAACATTGTGTCTAAGGTTGCCATACATCGCAGCCATTGTGGGTCACAGCAACATACACCCCATAGGCATAGTACAATACAAAAGATTTTTTCAATTTGCACGTAAACGAAAACAAAAATAATATCATTGGCCCAATCGAACTACGGTCCAAGCGTTGTACATAGGCCAGATCTTTCCATCCGTGTTGTACGTGTATGGCCACTTTCCTGATTGTTAAACGTCACCCTCCTGGTGAGACTCCTCATTACACAACATAAATCCCATCTCTGGTCCCCATGTCAAGCACTGGAATATTCCATAGCATTCCTGAACCGCCTCAGTGACAGGAGACGGGAGAATTGCCTACAACCCACCATACCACTAACCTTACCTCCTTTCAGGCACAAAAACCCACTCCACCCCCCGGGCCCCAATGTGTGTTGTCAAAGCTGAATGGGACAGCGTGGGAGGTCACTGAGCTTTTAATGATATTGAAACTTGACAATGCTAAGTTGACTCTTCAATATCTACCAAGTTGTATGGTCATTAACTACGTCAATTGAAGCAAACCTATGATATTTAATGGCCAGTCCGCATTCATATGTTTTCTTATTTGGTCTTTTAAATGTAGATTTCAGATATTTACCACCTTAACCTGCCCCCAATATGAAGACAAATCAATTCCCATTCAATCTGTCAATTCGATGGAATTGATCCCTTAATCAGATTATTTTTTCTGTCTTCGATAGACGCTTTTCGAATAACGCACCCGTGGAAGACCGGAACATTTCCATTACACCCATCTAACCAGAAACCGAATCTCGATAGAGTCCCAGGGCAAGGACACTGAGATTTGGCGATGATTGTGCTACATCAATCAGATGTGGATCGTCCTCATTTTCATCCTTCAGATGGGACCCATGTAGAGAAATCACATTGCAACAGGCTGTGCTAGATTCAGTTCACTTCATTATCCTCCCCCTGCAGCTCTGCACTATTGTTGGTTTCTATAACCATTAAGGGTAAATGCAGATGGAATGCGCAATCTCTGATATCTTGTGGCAGATTGTAAAGTAATCTGTGAGAGATTGCAAAAACATATTAGAGCCCTGAGAGGTTGTGGCAAGATGGAAAAAGTATCCTGGTGTAGAACCATTTGTTTAAAGAGTTAAAAGAAACATTCCCAGGCAGAATGTACAACTGCTCTAGGTCCACCCAGATTGATTCAATCCATCCTATGGACCATTAACTCTTACCTACTGATGTTCCATATACTTGTATCCAACCCAGGTAAATTTAGCACGCTATATATTGACCTGGTCATCTGACAGGTTTATATTATAAGTCCTTGGTACACATAGACCATGTGAGGGATATTGAGTCGTTAGTTGACCCGTGTGTGTTGTGTACTGTTACTGATTTCAATGTAGTACATCTACTACATATCATGTCATAGGACGCTACATACCTGTAATCTGTGGAGTTCATATGTGTTTAAAGCTCAACACTACAACATTCAATCTGCCCAGTCTCTCCAACACTCCATCTGCATAACCTTTAATAGTTACAACTGTATGAAATAAACATATCAGGGCATATGTTATAATTATCAACACAACACCCACCAGATTTTTAGCTTTCAAATGGTACATAAATCTGATTGGTTGAAGCACCAATTAGCACCATTTTTAACAATCAAGAACTTTCTTCATAGGGCTGATAGTACAAGCTGCAGGGGCGGAGGATAAATGAAGCGAACCCGCCGATCTTAGCACAGCTCGTGCAATGTATGTGCTCAATCGTGTCCCGATCTTCACAGGACATGTTGTGAGAATATATCTGATATGATGCACAAATCTCTTCCCAAATCTTTTATTTCAGTGGGTCGTGGTTCCCCCTCAGCACCCCTCCTTACCGCATGTATTTTACAGCTATTAACTGGAACATGCATAGAAAACCTTTAGAGCCAGATCATCCCAGCTCCATATTTTTTGTAATATCCACACATGAATAATGGAGGCTATCACCCACTGAATCCATGCAGGGAGACTCCTTATGTGATCATCATTTCAGAGGGCAGGAGGAAAAAAGACCAAGGATTAGGAAGCTTTGTACATGAGACAGAGAGATATCAAGGTGAGAGAAATAGTGTCCGTTGCGCGCTTTAACAACATAGGGCTATCTACAAAGGTAATTGGGCATAGAAAACACGGCATTGTGAGAGCCCCAATTAGTGTTTGGGGAGGTCGTATATATATCCCAAACAGCTCAACTGGGAAACCATTAGTACAAGGGCTCATCTCTTGGAGGACATCAATATTTATTTTATTTCTCCCAACATGAAACATTCTCCCTCCTGCAGAACCCGATAGTATCTCCTATAGTGTCCTTGTCCACAATAATCACAATATAAACTGATTTGTATCAAAATATTCTATTTAACAAGAACCATCCGTCCCTTTCTGTAAGCACGCAAATCACCACTATACAAAATACATGGTTTAACATGGTGAATTATCTCCTCTGACTCTTTCTGGGGATTTCTGCCAGCCCAACTGCAAACCCCTGAAAATATAATAAATACCACACAAACAAAACCACCAACCGGGCTGTAGAATCCACACACTCTGCAAGTGGCTGCGTATTACACTATACCAGGAGTAAATGGAAGATCACTGCTCGTATATGGTGATCGTATTCATGCTGCTGTTACTATTTACTTACTCCTACGGTGTGTCCATTTCAAAAGCCCACATGTACACCAAGAGCTGAGCAGTGACTGTTTGTCTATAGGCAGGAGAGTCAACTACACTCCAGCCATTCCCTAATGACAGTGCGTTTGTAACGGCATGCGTGGGAGGGTATTCATGAACCTCTGGAGATCTACTGTTTGCCTATCCCTGGTATATTAGACAGGGATTGCTGAAGAAAGGAAAGACAACATACAATCCCTTGTCCGGGTTCTTAACTCGCTGGGTGTCCAGTGGGGTGGCAGTTAAGACAATAAGATGGAATAAGTTCTCTCTTTGCAGAGTTCCAATATCACATCCATTGACCACGTGAGGCCCAGAGAATGTAGGCAGACACAGTTTCCCTGTCTTCTCAGTGTTGGCAGAGCTATTTGGATCTTCTTTCTACGGTCCCCGTTGCTCAGGTCCGCCTCTTGGGTATTTAACCTTCTTCTGGTCCAATTCTTCTGAGCCCAAAGTAGCAGTTTGAGTGTCAGTTTACCATTGTTAACGGGTTTACTCCCGATTCTCGGTATCCAGCACGCTTGGTTCACGTCACTCTCCACACATGCCAACACCAACCGCAACCTTCCACTTTCCGCATACGGTTTCGGACATTAACGGTATAGTGCTTATTTACAGAGCAACAGCCTTGCCAATAACCCTAATGTTTATAAGGTGGAATATCCTTTAAAACGCAAATAAGCTTTGTTTATAAAGCTCGAGGACCTACAGGCGTTCCCTCCGTGGCACCAGGCAGCGATGTTTGCTTGTATAGACGAGTGCAAAGATCCGTTATCCTTTGGCTGCGGTGTAACATTAATAACGGTTTGGGTTCGTTTACTGCTGAAATTCTCTTAACCCTATGCTGCCCCCTGCCTGTAACTGTGTGTAGATTAACACTTAGCTAGAGCTAATGTCTGTTATCTGGCTTGCCAGAACCAAATCTTTACTCAGTTACAGATTCACTAACACAGATTTTTATGGTGATGGGGCAAGGGATTATTAACCCCCGATGGACACCTTCCATTATCAACATTGATCTCATCTGCCATTCTGCTGCCCATGTTGATAATCTTCTAGGTCTGCTTGTCAGCACTTGCACATCATTGGAAGTTTCCATCAAAGCTCTGCATCAGTTTAGTGTCATCAACAAACACAGAGACCTTGTCCCATGTCCCTTCTAAGTCATTTATACACGAGACCTTGCTCCAATGCCCCTCTAAGTCATTTATACACAGAGACCTTCTCCAATGTCCCTTCTAAGTCATTACACAGACCTTGTTCCCAATGTCCCTTCTAAGTCATTTATACACAGAGACCTTGTTCCAATGTCCCTTCTAAGTCATTTATACACAGAGACCTTGCTCACCATGCCCTTCTAAGTCATTTATACACAGAGACCTTGTTCCCAATGTCCCTTCTAAGTCATTTATAACAGAGACCTGTCCCATGCCCCTTCTAGTCATTTATACAGAGACCTGCTCCATGTCCCTTCTAAGTCATTTATACACCAGAGACCTTGCCCCAATGCCCTTCTAAGTCATTTATACACGAGACCTTGTTCCCAATGTCCCTTCTAAGTCATTTATATACACAGAGACCTTTTCCCAATGTCCCTTCTAAGTCATTTAACACAGAGACCTTGTTCCCAATGTCCTTTCTAAGTCATTTATACCACAGACCTTGTTCCAATGTCCCTTCTAAGTCATTTATACACAGAGACCTTGTTCCTCAATGCCTCCTTCTAAGTCATTTAACAAGAGACCTTGTTCCCAAGTCCCTTCTAAGTCAGTTATCACAGAGACCTTGCTCCAATGTCCCTCTAGTCATTTAACAGAGACCTTGTTCCAATGTCCCTTCTAATCATTTATACACGAGACCTTGCCCAATGTCCCCTTCAGTCATTTATCACAGACCTTGTTCCACAGTCCCTTCTAAGTCATTTATACAACAGAGACCTTGTTCCCAATGTCCCTTCTAAGTCATTATAAACAGAGACCTTGTTCCCAATGTCCCTTCTAAGTCATTTATACACAGAGACCTTGTTCCCAATGTCCCTTCTAAGTCATTTATACACAGAGACCTTGTTCCCAATGCCCTTCTAAGTCATTTATAAACAGACGACTTGCTCCCATTGTCCCTTCTAAGTCATTTATACACGAGACCTTGTTCTCAATGTCCCTTCTAAGTCATTTATACAGAGACCTTGTTCCCAATGTCCCTTCTAAGTCATTTATACACAGAGACCTTGTTCCCAATGTCCCTTCTAAGTCATTTATACAGAGACCTTGTCCCAATGTCCCTTCTAAGTCATTTTATACAGAGACTTGTTCCCAATTCCCTTCTACTAAGTCATTTATACAGAGACCTTGTCCCATGTCCCTTCTAAGTCATTTATACACAGAGACCTTGTCATCCAATGTCCCTTCTAATTCATTTAACAGAGACCTTCTCCCAATGTCCCTTCTAAGTCATTTATACCCAGAGACCTTGCTTCCCAATGTCCCTTCTAAGTCATTTATAACAGAGACCTTGTTCCAATGTCCCTTCTAAGTCATTTCAACCAGAGACCTTGCTCCAAATGTCCCTTCTAAGTCATTTATACAGGACCTTGCTCTCAATGTCCCTTCTAGTCATTTATACACAGAGACCTTGCTCCCAATGTCCCTTCTAAGTCATTTATACACAGAGACCTTGCTCCACATGTCCCTTCTAAGTCATTTATAAACACGAGACCTGCTTCCCAATGTCCCTTCTAAGTCATTTATACACAGAGACCTTGCTCCCAATGTCCCTTCTAAGTCATTTATACACAGAGACCTTGTTCCAATGTCCCTTCTAAGTCATTTTACACAGGACCCTTGTTCCATGTCCCTTCTAAGTCATTTATACACAGAGCCTTGTTCCCAATGTCCCTTCTAAGTCATTTATACACAGGAGACCTTGTTCCCACTTGTCCCTTCTAAGTCTATATCACAGAGACCTTGTTCCCATGTCCCTTCTAAGTCATTTATCAGAGACCTTGTCTCCCAATGTCCCTTCTAAGTCATTTATAACAGAGACTTGTTCCAATGCCCCTTCTAAGTCAGTCATTTATACACAGAGACCTTGTTCCCAATGTCCCTTCTAAGTCATTTATACACAGAGACCTTGTTCCCCATGTCCTCTACCTTCTAAGTCATTTATACACAGAGACCTTGCTCCCAATGCCCTTCTAAGTCTTTTATCACGAGACCTCGTTCCAATGTCCCTTTTAGTCATTTATACACACAGACCTTGTTCCCAATGTCCCTTCTAAGTCATTTATACACAGAGACCTCCTTTCCCAATGTCCCTTCTAAGTCATTTATACACAGAGACCCTTGTTCCAATGTCCCTCTAAGTCATTTATCACAGAGACCTTGCTCCCAATGCCCCTTCTAGTCATTTTATACACAGAGACCTTGTTCCCAATGTCCCTTCTAAGTCATTTTACACAGAACCTTGTCCCAATGTCCCTTCTAAGTCATTTTACACAGAGAACCTGTTCTCCATGTCCCTTCTAAGTCATTTATACACAGAGACCTGTTCCCAATGTCCCTTCGATCATTTATTTATACACAGAGACCTTGTTCCCAATGTCCCTTCTAATCATTTATACACGAGACCTTGCTCCCAATGGCCTTCGTAAGTCATTATACACAGAGACCTCGCTCCCAATCTGTCCCTTCTAAGTCATTTATACACAAATACCTTGTTCCCAATGTCCTTTCTAAGTCATTTATACACAGAGACCTTGTTCCCAATGTCCCTTCTAAGTCATTTATACACAAAGACCTTGTTCTCAATGCCCCTTCTAAGTCATTTATACAGAGACCTTGTTCCCAAAGTCCCTTCTAAGTCATTTATACACAGAGACCTTGCTCCCAATGTCCCTTCTATGTCATTTATACAGAGACCTTGTTCCCAATGTCCCTTCTAAGTCATTTATACACAGAGACCTTGCTCTCAATGCCCCTTCTAAGTCATTTATACACAGACCTTGTTCCCAAAGTCCCTTCTAAGTCATTTATAAACAGAGACCTTGTTCCCAATGTCCCTTCTAAGTCATTTATAAACAGAGACCTTGTTCCCAATGTCCCTTCTAAGTCATTTATAAACAGAGACCTTGTTCCCAATGTCCCTTCTAAGTCATTTATAAACAGAGACCTTGCTCCCAATGTCCCTTCTAAGTCATTTATACAGAGACCTTGTTCTCAATGTCCCTTCTAAGTCATTTATACCCAGAGACCTTGTTCCCAATGTCCCTTCTAAGTCATTTATACAGAGACCTTGTTCCCAATGTCCCTTCTAAGTCATTTATACAGAGACATTGTTCCCAATGTCCCTTCTAAGTCATTTATACACAGAGACCCTTGCCAATGCCCTTCTAAGTCATTTATAACAGAGACCTTGTCTCAATGTCCCTTCTAAGTCATTTATAAACAGAGACCTTGTTCCCAATGTCCCTCTAAGTCATTTATACAAGAGACCTGTTCCCAATGTCCTTCTAAGTCATTTATACACAGAGACCTTGTTCCCAATGTCCCTTCTAAGTCATTTATAACAGAGACTCTGTTCCCAATGTCCCTTCTAGTCATTTATACACAGAGACCTTGTTCCAATGTCCCTTCTAAGTCATTTACACAGAGACCTGTCTCCCAATGTCCCTTTAAGTCATTTATCACAGAGACCTTGTTCCCAATGTCCTTCTAAGTCATTTATACACAGAGACCCGTTCCCAATGTCCCTTCTAAGTCATTTATAACAGAGACCTGTCCCAAGTCCCTTCTAAGTCATTTATAACAGATTAAACAGAAGTGGCCCCAGTACAGGGAAACCCTGAGGAACTCCGCTTAGAACTTTACACCACATAGAGTAAGCTCAATATAACCCACTCTCGTTTGCGGTTCCAATACCAGTTTTCTCTATCCATGAACAAATGTTTTCCTTTCAAGGCCAACAGGTCCTCGTTTATACATTAGTCGGCCTATGTGGCATCAGTATCAAAGGCTTTAACAAAATCCTTGACTTTGTCTCCAGAGATCATTATAGCATTACAAGTAGTCAGCTGGATTAGGAGGAACTAGATCAGGTCAGCCAAATTTAATTGGTTTTTATGAGAAGTGAGTAAGAAGTTAGATTCAGGGTTACAGCGGTGCATGGATGTATATTATTGGATTTTATGTGAAGTAGGTAGAAGGTTAGATTTCAGTACAGCGGTGTGGATGTGAATATTATTGTTAGATGAAGTGAGTAAGAATGTTAGATTCGGTACAGCGGGGAGTGATTATATTTGGATTTATTGAATGAGTGGTAAAGAAGTTAGATTCAGGGTACAGCAGGTTTGGATGGAGATATTGGATTGTTATGATGTGAAGTGAGTAGAGTAAGAGTTAGATTCAGCGTATAAGAGCGGTGGATTGTGATATATTGAAATTTTATTGATGATTAGTAGAGAAGTGAGATTCAGGTTACAGCGGGGGATGTGAATATATTTGATTTTATGATTCGAAGGAGTAAGAAGTTATGATTCAGCGGTTACAGCTGGTGTGGAATTGCTTTAGAGTATAAATTCATTTAGAGCGGGAGTGATATTTGGATTTATGATGAAGTAACAGGAAGTTAGATAGATTCAGGTACAGCGGTGGCTGTGTGTGATATATTGGATTTCTGATGAAGTGCAGTATAGAAGTTAGTCAGGTTACAGCGGGGATTGATGTGTATATTTGGATTTTATGATTGAGAGTGAGTAAGAAGTTCGATTCAAGGTACATGCGCGGTGTGCATGGAATATATTGGAATTTATGAGAAAGTGAGTGAAGAAGTTAGATTCAGTTAAGCGGGGTGTGATATATTGGATTTATGATGATGAAGCTGAGTGAGAAGTGTAGATCAGGTACAGCGGTGGATGTGATATTGGGATTTATGATGAAAGTGGTAAGAAGGTAGATTCAGGTACAGCGGGGGATGTGATATATTGGATTTTAGATGAAGCTGAGTAAGAGTTAGATTCCAGGGGGGGGGTTTTTTGTTAAAACAGCGGGGATTGATTGATATATTGGATTTTTATGATGAAGGAGTAGAAGAAGAAGTTGATCAGGTACAGCGGTGGTTGAATGTTGATATAATTGATTTGCAGTAGAATTGACAGTACGCAGGAGGTATAGGGATTAGATTGAGTGGATGAGTAGCTTCAGGTTTACAGCGGTGGAGTGATATATTTGGATTTTATGATGAATCAGTAAGAAGTTAGATTCAGGAACAGCGGTGGATGTGTGGAATTTGGATTTATAGAGAGTGAGGTAAGAGGTTAGATTCAGGACAGCGTGGATGTGATATATTTGGATTTGATGAAGAGTGAGTAGACAGAAGTTGATTCAGGTAACAGCGGGGGTGTGAGAATTTGGAGTTTATGAGAAGTAGAGGTAAGAAGTTGGATTAGGTACAGCGCGTGGATGTGACTATATTGATATGGTTTATGATAAGTGAGTAAGAAGTTAGATCGATGACACGGGATTGTGGATTGTTGAGTAAGAGTAGATAGTACGGTTGGATCTTTATTCTGATGAAGCGAGTAAGAGTTAGATTCAGGTTACAGCGGGGAGTGATTATTTTGGAGTTTTTGATGAAGCGAGTAAGAAGTTAGATTCAGGTACAGCGGTGGATGTGATATATTGGATTTATGATGAAGCGAGTAAGAAGTTTAGATTCAGTACAGCGGGGAGTGATATATTTGGGATTTTATGATGAAGAGAGTAAGAAGTTAATTTGTCAGGACCACGGGTGGAGTGATTACTATTTGGATTTATGATGGAAGTGAGTAAGAAGCTTAGATCAGGTTACAGACGGGGATGATATATTGTGAATTTTATGATGCAAGCGAGTAAGAAGTTGAGATCAGGGATACAGCGGGGGATGGTTAATTGGATTTTATGCTGAAAGCCGAGTAGAGAGTTACGATTTCAGGTACAGCGGGGGATGTGATATATTGGATTATATGAAGTGAGTAAGTAAGTTAGATTCAGTACAGCGGTGGATGGATGTATATTGGATTTTATGATGAAGGAGTAGAAGTTAGATTTCGGTACAGCGTGGTGGGGTGGATGTGATATATTTGGATTTTATGATGAAGGGTAAAGTAGATTCAGGTGACAGCGGTGGATGTGATATATTGGATTTTATGATGAGCGAGTGAAGAAGTAGATTCAGGTACAGCAGGTGGATGTGATATGATTTGGATTTATGATGAGGTGAAGGAGAGTAAGAGTTAGATTAAGGTTACAGGGTGGATGTGATAATTTGGATTTTAGTGATGAAGTGAGTAAGAAGTTATGATTCAGGTACAGCGGGGGTGGATGTGATTATTTGGATTTAATGAGTGAAGTGAGTAGATCCCAGAAGTTAGATTCAGGTGCAGCGGTTGGATGTGATATATTGGATTTTATGATGAATTGAGTAATAAGTTAGTTGAGGTACAGCGGTGATGTGATATATTTGGAAGTTTTATGATTGAAGCGAGTGAAGAAGTTCGATTCAGTACAGCGGGGATGTGAATATTTGGATTTATGAGTGAATGGAGTGAGTAGACGTTAGATGTCAGGACGCGGGTGGATGTGATATATTTGGATTTAGATGAGGATTGATTGAAGTAGTAGAAGTAGTTCAGGTGGTACGCGGTGGATGTGATATATTGGTTTTATGATTTTGAACAAAAGGAGCGTAATGAAGGTAGATTCAGTACAGCGGTGGATGTGATGTTGGATTTATGATGAAGTGTAAGACGTAGTTGATTCAGGTACGCGGTGGAGTGAATATTTGGATTTTGTGAGGATGAAGGAGAAGAAGTAGAGTCAGGCAGCCAGCGGGGGGAGTGATATATTGGCTTTTATGATGAAGGAGAAGAAGTTAGATTCAAGGTACAGCGGTGGATTGAATGGATTATATAGTAGTAGAAGAGTATTGGTACTGATGATAGTGATTTATGTGAAGGTATAGAAGTTAGATTCGGTACAGCGGGGTATGTGAATATTTGGGATTGTATGATGAAGGGAGTAAGAAGTTAAGATTCAGGCACAGAGGGGTCGGATGTGATATATTGGATTTATGGAGAACGAGTAAGAAGATTAGGTGACAGCGGTGGGGATATATTTGGATTATGATGAAGTTTGAGTAAGAAGTTAGATCATGGTACAGCGGTGTGGATGTGATATATTTGGATTTATGATGAAGTGAGACAGAAGTTAGTTAGGACGCGGTGGATGTGGATATATTTGGATTTATGATGAAGGACGTTAAGAAGTTAGATTCGGGTACAGCGGGGATGTGATATATTTGGATTTTTGATGGACGTCGAGTAAGAGTTAGATTCAGGTACAGCGGGGATGTGCATAATATTGGTTATTTATGATTGGAAGTGAGTAAGAAGTTAGATTTCAGGTACAAGCGTGGATGTTGATATATATTTGCGATTTTATGATTGAAGTGGGTAAGAAGTAGATTCGGGGTTACAGCTGGGGTGGATGTGATATATTTTGGATTTGTGGACTGTGACGTAAGAAGTTAGTATCTAGGTACAGGGTGGAGTTGATATGATTGGATTTATGATGAAGTGTGAGTAAGAAGTTAGATTTCAGGTACAGGCGTGATGGGGGCTGGTTAGTAAGGGAAAGGTATGGGGTTTTTTGGGATTTCTGGATTTAGAGAAGTGAGTAAGAAGTGTTAGATTGAGGTACAGAGGGGGATGTGTAATTAGTGGATTTTTATGATTGAAGTGGGTAAGAAGTTGATTCAGGTACAGCGGTGGCATTGATATATTTGGGATTTATGATGAAGTGAGTAAGAATGTTAGATTAGTACAGCGGTGGATTGTGAGATATTTGGCATTTATGATGAAGTAGGAAGAGTTAGATTTCAGGTTACAGAGGTGGATGTGGATATAATTTGTTTTATGATGAAGTGAGTAAGAAGTTAGAGAAGTCTAGTAGTACGCGGTGGATGATGATATATTTTGGGATTTATGTGAACAGTGAGTATGAGAAGTGTTAGATTCAGGTACAGCGGTGGATGTGACTATTTGGATTTTATGATGGAATGAGTAAGAGTTAATTCAGAAAGTGAGGGATGTTATGAGAGTGAGTAAGAAGTTAGTAAGTTACAGCGGTCTGGATGTGAATATTTGGATTTTAGGATGAAGTGTATAGGAATGTTAGATTTCAGGACAGCGGTGGAGGCTGTGATTATGGATTTTATGATGAAGTTGAGGAAGAAGTGTAGATTGAGGTACAAGCGGTGGATGTGATATATTTGGATTTTTGATGAAGTGGAGTAAGAAGTTAGATTCAGGTACAGCGGTGGAGTGATGTTATATTTGGATTTTATGGAGAGTGAGTAAGACAGTTAGTTAGTACCGCGTGGATGTGATAATTTGGATTTTTATGATGAAGAGAGTAAGACGTTAAGAAGTTCGATTCAGGTACAGCGGGGGAAGGCTGGATGTGGTATATTTGGATTGGATGATGAAGGAGTAAGAAGTTTAGATTCAGGTACGCGGTGGATTTGTGATATCTGGGATTTTATGCTGCAAGCCGCGTAAGAGAAGTTCGCTTGAGGTTACAGCGGTGGGGGTGTGATATAGTTGGAATTTTCTTGATGAGAGGCGTACGAAGTAGATCCGGGTACACGCGGGTGGCTGGGAGCTCTATTGGATTTTCTGCTGACAGTGACGTCATGCGTTAGAGTAGGTCCAGCGGTTGGCTGTGCTATCTTTGGCTTTTCGTGACGTGCGTACGCAAGTTCGCTGAGGGCCCGGGTTGGCTGTGCTCTATTTGGATTTTCTGATGACGAGCGTAAGCCCGTTAGCTTTCCGGTTACCGCGGGGTGGATGTGGTATATTTGGCTTTTCTGCTGAAGCGAGTCGCCGTTGATCCGGTACAGCGGTGGCTGGCTGTGATATATTTGGCTTTTGGCGCAGTGAGTACGAAGTTCGCTTCCGGGACCGCGGTGGCTGGCTATCTGAAGTCTTCGCTTCCGGCCCGAGGTGGCTGTGACTCTTTGGCCTTCTGCTGCCGCGGGCCGAGTTAGATTTCGGTCCGCCGTTGGGGCGTGATTCTCTTTGGATTTTCTGCTGCAGCGCGCAGCCGTTCGCTTCCGGTCCCGCGGTGGCGTGGTCTCATTTGGCTTTCTGCTGAAGTGAGTCCGTACGCCGTTCGCTTTCCTGTCCCGCGGGGCGGGTCTCTTGGGCTTTCTGATCCCTGTTAAAGTGCGGCGTCCAAGCCGTTAGTTTATTCATGGGCTCCCGCGAGGAAGAAGGGAGCGAGAAGATAATCATGGGGCGAGATAGTTTCTAGAATGACAATGGGAGTCGAAGGTAAACGGGAAACTAGCGGGATAGGTAGATTAGTAATACAAGCAGGTGGACAGTGGAGGATATTGAAAGAGTTTTTATGATTTGAAGCATCAGAGAGTAGAAGTAGAAGAGAATTCCAAGGTACCAGCAGGAGGGATATTGTGATATATTTGGATTTTTATGATGAAGTTAAAAGTTAGTAAAGAAGTAGAATTCAGGTACAGCGGTGGATGTGATATATTTGGAATTTGATGATGAAAAAGTAGTAAGAAGTTAGATTAGGTACAGCGAGGGTGGAGGTGATAATTGGATTATGATGAAGTTAGAGTGAAGAAGTTAGATTCAGGCACTCTGTGCCATAAAGCAAGGCTATGTCCATGTCTCTGTGCCATAAAGCAAGGCTATGTCCATGTGTCTGTGCCATAAAGCAAGGTCCATGTGTGTAGAGTCTGTGCTGCGGTTGATACTACAATGGAAGAAGAAGCATTAGTAACATGTAACCCAGGAAATTCATTCCCCATGTAAACAATTTCTCCCTAAAACGTCAACTGATTGGCCCTTTCCACCCTGACTGTGGTGCCCTGGACATATTGTAGTGATAGAAAGTAGACAGGAAGATACAGGACATGAGGGGTTCTCCCTCCCTTACCTAATGTCAGAGGGATTAGGCTAAATCCCATTAGACTAACCCCACAGATGAATCGGCTGATGGAGAACATGATGTAGGACACAGAGAATGCGGACGTTACCCCAGACAGAAGGCTGATTAAGGCTGAAAGAAGATAAATGTTCCTACGACCAAACCTGCAAAAAAGTGCCGGGTTACAAAATGGAACACAACTGGATTGGACCAAGTTCATTCACTGGATAACATACAGGGTCAAGGATACAATGTACTCACATGTGTCACACATATACGGTACAGAGTTGGTTGTTACACCATATTAAGTACAGTGGGGTTAGTTACACCATAGTAATACAGTGGGTTAGTTACACCATATTAGTCCAGTGGGTTGGTTACACCATCGTAAGTACAGCTGTTGGTTACACCATAGGTAATATACGTGGGTTGGTACACATAGTAATACAGTGGGTTGGTTACCCAATTAAGTACAGTTGGGTTTAGTTACACCATAGTAAGTACAGTGGGTTGAGTTACACCCTAGTAGTACAGTGGGTTGGTTACACCATAGTAAGTACAGTAGTTGGTTAACACCATAGTGAACGTACAGTGGGTTGGTTACACCATAGTAAGTACGAGTTGTGGTACACCATAGTAAGTACAGTGGTTGGTTACACCATAGTAGTCACGTGGTTGGTTACACCATAGTTGACAGTGGGTTGTTACAACCATTAGCATGTGTTTACCGTGTAAGTAACGCAGTGGGGTTGGTTACACCAGAGTAAGTTACAGTTGGGTTGGGTTACACCATAGTAAGTACAGTGGGTTGGTTACCACCATGGTAAGTACAGTGGTTGGTTTACACCATAGTAAGTACACCATTTGGGGTTGGTACACCATAGTAAGTCAGTGGGTTGGTTACACCATAGTAATTACAGTGGGTTGGTTACACCAAGTAAGTACAGTGGGGTTTACACCATAGTAAGTACAGTGGGTTGGTTCCAACCATAGTAAGTACGTGGGTTGGTTACACCATAGTAAGTACAGTCTGGTTGGTTACACCATAGTAGTACAGTGGTTGTTACACCATAGTAAGTTAACAGTGGGGTGGTTACACCATATAAGTACAGTGGTTGGTTACACCATAGTAAGTACAGTGGGTGGTTACAACACATAGTTAATTACAGTGGGTTGGTTACACCATAGTAAGTACAGTGGGTTGGTTACACCTAGTTAATACAGTGGGGTTGGTTACCCATAGTAAGTACAGTGGTTGTTACACCATAGTAAGTACAGTGGGTTGGTTACACCTAGTAAGTACCGGTGGGTTGGTTTACACCATAGTAAGTACAGTGGGTGTGGTTACACCATAGTAAGTAACAGTGGGTTGGTTACACCATAGTAAGTACAGTGGGTTGGTTACACCATAGTAAGTACAGTGGGTTGGTTACACCATAGTAAGTACAGTGGGTTGGTTACACCATAGTAAGTACAGTGGGTTGGTTCACCATAGTAAGTACAGTGGGTTGTTACACCAGTAGTACAGTGGGTTGGTTACCCATATAAGTACAGTGGGGTTTTTACACCATAGTAAGTACAGTGGTTGGTTACACCATAGTAAGTACAGTGGGTTGGTTACACCATAGTAAGTACAGTGAGTTGGTTACACCATAGTAAGTACAAGTGGGTTGGTTACACCATAGTAAGTACAGTGGGTTGGTTACCACCATAGTAAGTACAGTGAGTTGGTTACACCATAGTAAGTACAGTGGTTGGTTACACCATAGTAATACAGTGGGTTGGTTACACCATAGTAAGTACATGGGTTGGTTACACCATAGTAAGTACAGTGGGTTGTTACACCATAGTAAGTACAGTGGGTTGGTTACACCATAGTAAGTACAGTGGGTTGGTTACACATAGTAAGTACAGTGGGTTGGTTACACCATATTAGGTACAGTGGGTTGGTTACACCATAGTAAGTACAGTGGGTTGGTTACTTACACCCATAGTAAGTACAGTGGGTTGGTTACACCATAGTAAGTACAGTGGGTTGATTACACCATAGTAAGTACAGTGGGTTGGTTACACCATAGTAAGTACAGTGGTGTGTTACACCATAGTAAGTACAGTGGGTTGGTTACACCATAGTAAGTACAGTGAGTTGGTTACACCATAGTAAGTACAGTGGGTTGGTTTACAAACCCATATTAAGTACAGTGGTTTGGTTCCACCATAGTAAGTACAGGGGTTGGTTCCACATAGTAAGTACAGTGGGTTGGTTACACCATGTAAGTACAGTGGGTTGGTTACACCATAGTAATACAGTGGGTTGGTTACACCATAGTAAGTATTTACAGTGTGGTGGTTACACCATAGTAAGTACAGTGGTTGGTTACACCATAGTTAAGTACAGTGGGTTGGTTACACCATAGTAGTACAGTGGGTTGGTTACACCTAGTAAGTACAGTGTGGTTTGGTTACACAAGTAAGTACAGTGGGTTGGTACACCATAGAAGTACAGTGGGTTGGTTACACCATAGTACGTACAGTGGGTTGGTTACACCATAGTAAGTACAGTGGTTGGTTACAACACTGATGTAAGTACAGTGGGTTGGTTACACCATAGTAATACAGTGGGTTGGTTACACCATAGTAAGTACAAGTGGGTTTTGGTTACACCATAGTAAGTACAGTGGTTTGGTTCACCATATTAAGTACAGTGGTTGTTACAACCATAGTAAGTACAGTGTGTTGGTTACACCATAGTAAGTACAGGGGTTTGGTTACACCATAGTAGTACAGTGGGTTGTTAGCCATATAATACCAGTGGGATCACCATAGTAAGTACAGTGGGTTGTTACACCATAGTAAGTACAGGTGGGTTGGTTACACCATAGTACAGTACAGTGGGTTGGTTACACCATAGTAAGTACAGTGGGTTGGTTACACCATAGTAAGTACAGTGGGTTGGTTACACATAGTAAGTACAGTGGGTTGGTTACACCATAGTAAGTTCCATGGGTTGGTTACCCATAGTAAGTACAGTGGGTTGGTTACACCATAGTAAGTACAGTGGGTTGGTTACACCATAGTAGTACAGTGGTTGGTTACACCATAGTAAGTCAGTGGGTTATGTTACCATAAGTAAGTTCACAGTAGGTTTTTACACCATAGTAAGTACAGATGGGTTGGAATTACACCATAGTTAAGTACAGTGGGTTGGTTACACCATAGTAGTACAGTGGGTTGGTATATACAGTTGGTTACACCATAGTAAGTACCAGGTGGGTTATTCAACCATAGTAGTACAGTGGGTTGTTACCCATAGTAAGTACAGTGGTTGGTACAACCATAGTAAGTACAGTGGTTTGTACACCATAGTAAGTACAGTGGTGGTTACACCATAGTAAGTACAGTGGGTTGTTACACCATAGTAAGTACAGTGTGTTGGTTACACCATAGTAAGTACAGTGGGTTTGTTACAACCATATAAGTACAGTGGGTTGGTTACACACATAGTAAGTACGTGGGTTGGTTTACAACCATGTAAGTACAGTGGTTGTTACACCATAGTAAGTACAGTGGGTTGGTTACACCATAGTAAGTACAGTGGGGTTGGTTCACCAGTAATGGTACAGTGGGTTGGTTACACCATAGTAAGTCAAGTGGGTTGGTTACACCATATAGTAGACAGTGGGTTGTTACAACCATAGTAGTACAGTGGGTTGGTTACACACAGTTGGTACGTGGGTTGGTTACACCATAGTAAGTACAGTGGGTTGGTTACAACACATAGTAGTACAGTGGGTTGTTACACCATAGGTTTGGGGTACAGTGGGTTGGTTACACCATAGTAAATACAGTGGGTTGGTTACACCATAGTAAGTACAGTGGGTTGGTTACACCATAGTAAGTACAGTGGGTTGGTTACACCATAGTAAGTACAGTGGGTTGGTTCACCAAAGTAAGTACAGTGGGTTTGTTACACCATAGTAAGTACAGTGGGTTGGTTACACCCATAGTAAGTACAGTGGGTTGTTTTAACCATAGTAAGTACATGGGTTGTTACACATAGAAGTACAGTGGGTTGTTTACACCATAGTAAGTACAGTGGGTTTGGTTACACCATAGTAAGTACAAGTGGTTGTACACCATAGTAAGTACAGTGGGTTGTTACCCCATAGTAAGTGTACATTGGGTTGGTTTACAACCATAGATTAAGTACAGTGGTTTGGTTACACATAGTAAGTACAGTGGGTTGGTTACACAATAGTAAGTACAGTGGGTTGGTTACACCATGAGTAAGTACAGTGTTGGTTACACCATAGTAATTACAGGGGTTGGTTACACCATAGTTACTACGTGGGTTGGTTACACCCATAGTAAGACAGTGGGTGGGTTACACCATAGTAAGTACAGTGGTTGGTTACACCATAGTAATTACAGTGAGTTGGTTACACCATATTAGGTACAGTGGGTTGGTTACACCATAGTAAGTACAGTGGGTTGGTTACACCATAGTAAGTACAGTGGGTTGGTTACACCATAGTAAGTACAGGTGGGTTGGTTACACCATGTAGTACAGTGGTTTGTTACACCATAGTAAGTAGCGTGGTTGGTTACACCATAGTAAGTACAGTGGGTTGTACACATAGTACAGTGGATTGGTTTACACCATAGTAAGTAAGTGGGTTGGTTACACCATAGTAAGTACAGTGAGTTGGTTACACCATAGTAATGTACAGTGGGTTGGTTTACACATAGTAAGTACAGTGGGGTTGTTACACCATAGTAAGTACAGTGGTTGTGTTACACCATTAAGTACAGTGGGTGGTTACACCATATAAAGTACAGTGGTTGGTTACAACACCATAGTAAGTACAGTGGGTTGGTTACACCAATATAAGTACAGTGGGTTGGTTACACCATAGTAAGTACAGTGAGTTGGTTACACCATAGTAAATACAGTGAGTTGGTTACACCATAGTAGGTACAGTGGGTTGGTTACACCATAGTAGGTACAGTGGGTTGATTACACCATAGTAAGTACAGTGGGTTGGTTACACCTATAGTCAGTACAGTGGGTTGGTTACACCATAGTAAGTACAGTGGGTTTGTTACACACATAGTAAGTACAGTGGTTTGTTACACCATAGTAAGTACAGTGAGTTGGTTACACCATAGTAAGTACAGTGGGTTGGTTACACCATAGTAAGTACAGTGGGTTGGTTACACCATAGTAAGTACAGTGGGTTGTTTACACCATAGTAAGTACAGTGGGTTGTTTACACCATAGTAAGTACAGTGGGTTGTTCCACCATAGTAAGTACAGTGGGTTGTTCACCATAGTAAGTACATGGGTTGTTACACCATAGTAAGTACAGTGGGTTGGTTACACCATAGTAAGTACAGTGTGTTTGTTACACCAAGTAATACAGTGGGTTTACACCATAGTAAGTACAGTGGGTTGGTTACACCAGATAGTACAGTAAGTTGTGTTACACCATAGTAAGTACAGTGTTGGTTACACCATAGTTTACAGTGGGTTGTTACACCATAGTAAGTACAGTGGGTTTGGTTACACCATAGTAAGTACAGTGGGTTGGTTACACCATAGTAAGTACAGTGTTGGTTACACCAATAGTAGTACAGTGGGTGTGTTACACCAGTAGTAAGTACAGTGGGTTGGTTACACCATAGTAAGTACAGTGAGTTGGTTACACCATATATAGGTACAGTGGGTTGGTTACACCATAGTAAGACAGTGGTTGTACACCATAGTAAGACGTGGTTGGTTACACCATAGTAAGTACAGTGGGTTGGTTACACCATAGTAAGTACAGTGGTTGTTACACCATAGTAAGTACAGTGGGTGGTCCACAGACCATATAGTACAGTGGTTGGTTACACCATGTAAGTACAGTGGTTGGTTACACCATAGTTAAGTACAGTGGGTTGGTTACACCATAGTAGTAATGATTGGTTAACCAAAGTAAGTACAGTGGGTTGGTTACACCATAGTAAGTCACAGTGGGTTGGTTACACCATAGTAAGTACAGTGAGTTGGTTACACCATAGTAAGTACAGTGGGTTGGTTACACCATAGTAAGTACAGTGGGTTGGTTACACCATAGTAAGTACAGTGGTTGGTTACACCATAGTAAGTACAGTGGGTTGGTTACACCATAGTAAGTACAGTGAGTTGGTTACACCATAGTAAGATCAGTGGTTTGGTTACACCATAGTAAACAGTGGGTTGGTTACACCATAGTAGTACAGTGGTGGTGTACACCATAGTAGTACAGTGGGTTGGTTACACCATAGTAAGTACAGTGGGTTGGTTACACCATAGTAAAGTCAGTGGGTTGTTTTACACATAGTAAGTACAGTGGGGTTGGTTACAACACCATAGTAAGTACAGTGAGGTTGTTACACCATAGTAGTACAGTGGGTTGGTTACACCATAGTAAGTACAGTGGGTTGTTACCCCATAGTAAGTACAGGTGATTGGTTACACCATAGTAATACAGTGGTGGTTACACCATAGTAAGTACAGTGGGTTGGTTACACCATAGTAAGTACAGTGGGTTGGTTACACCATAGTAAGTACAGTGGGTTAGTTACACCATAGTAAATACAGTGAGTTAGTTACACCATAGTAAATACAGTGGGTTGGTTACACCATAGTAAGTACAGTGGGTTGTTTACACCATAGTAAGTACAGTAGGTTTGGTTACACCATAGTAAGTACAGTGGGTTGGTTACACCATAGTAAACACATGAGTTGGTTACCCATAGTAAGTACAGTGGGTTGGATTACACCATAGTAAGTACAGTGGGTTGGTTCCACCATAGTAGTACAGTGGGTTGTGTACACCATAGTAAGTACAGTGGTTGGTACACCATAGTAAGTACAGTGGGTTGGTTACACCATAGTAAGACAGTGGTTGGTTACACCATAGTAAGTACAGTGAGTTTGTTTACACCATAGTAAGTCCAGTGTGTGTTACACCATAGTAGGTACAGTGGGTTGGTTACACCATAGTAAGTACAGTGAGTTGGTTACACCATAGTAGGTTCAGTGAGTTGGTTACACCATAGTAGGTTCAGTGAGTTGGTTACACCATAGTAGGTTCAGTGAGTTGGTTACACCGTAGTAGGTACAGTGGGTTGGTTACACCGTAGTAGGTACAGTGGGTTGGTTACACCATAGTTGGTACAGTGGGTTGGTTACACCATAGTAGGTACAGTGGGTTGGTTACACCATAGTAGGTACAGTGGGTTGGTTCCAACACATAGTCGGTACAGTGGGTTGGTTACACCATAGTAAGTACAGTGAGTTGGTTACACCATAGTAGGTTCAGTGAGTTGGTTACACCGTAGTAAGTACAGCGAAATAGTATTGCCATAGTATGTACAGTGGGTTGGTTACACAATATTAGGCACAGTGGCTTGTTTACACCATAGTACATACAGTGGTTTGGTTAAACCATAGTAAGTGAGTTGTTAAGAATGTAGTAAATGTGCTCATATTGTGCTGGTTGACGTTGACCTGAGCTCACCTATCAGCCAGATATCCAGAAATTACTGATCCTGCTGTGAGGCCCATGAAGAAAATGGTGGCGGCAGCTTGATTAAACACTTTCAGCTCACATACCAGATCCCACTAAAAAGACATTAGTGTCATATTATTCTTAAGGACAATTATCTGCAGTTATGTTAAATAAACTAACAGCCCAGGACAGTTATCGTTAATAGAATTTGCAATATTAGGTGAAGAAGCAGAGAAGGGCAGCCATGATGGTGCATGTATAGAGCAGGTTGATCCTTTAAGAACCCATGGGAATATGAGGAAGGAAGAACTGGGAAGGCAGGTTAAGGGCTCTATTATTAGAAGGGTGGATAGGGTTATCTGCCATGAGTCTACATGCCACCCCAAGAATGATGGCACAGCTGTTTTGGGAGTGAAGATGGATAGAGGATTGGAGATTCTAAAACAAGTATGGGGGACGGTACTGTGGACATCACTGTGGTCGATAGTGGAGTAATATATCAGGATTTTAATAATTTAATTGAGAGAGAAGAGGGGGTAGAATAGAGAGTGAGGCATGAATATCGGTGTGTACATTAATTAAATAATAATCTAAAATGTATATTTACAAATGCAAGGATCCCAACAGGAATAATTGGAGAATTAGAATTAATAGCTTTAAAAGTAAAGTATAATGTGATCGATATAGCAGAAACATGGCTGAATGATTCACATGACTGGGCAGTAAATTTAAGTAACTCCTTGTTCAGACATGATTAAGTAAAAAGGACACAAAGGGGGTATGTATTTATGTTAAACAAATGTTAAAGCTAAATTTGAAGGATGATCTAGCTGAGGTTAAAAATTATAAGGCTGAAGAAATTGGGGTGGAGCCTTGCATAGAAAAAAAAAGGTGGATACATTGATTGATGGCTGTTACAAGCCACCAAATGCTAGTGAGGAGAACATTCACCTTCATGTGCAGTTTGCAAAGGCTGCAGGTTGTGGCATGTTCTTGTCATGGTGGATTTCTATTATCCTGACATGGAGAAGGGCAAATGCCAGAACCTCATAGGGTAAAGAAGGATATAAGGCTAAAATATATCTTTTATTTCAAACAGTTAAAAAGTATCAAAAAAGTAGGTACAACTAAACCTGAACTGCCTGAGCTTTCCCCCCGCTCCGGATGGTATAACCCCACACCAACACCATGTACAAGTAATCCACAGCCCTATGATGCTTATCAGTCTAGTATTCACAGTCCGCGCCAACTGAAAAAGCCAAAAGAGCGAAACACGTTTGTTTCTATTTTGTATATGTATCATTCTGGATAGGCTACTACACTTCGAGGACCCTGCTTGGTCTTAAACTAAAAACGTATCAAGTTCTAAAATTTGAGCATTTCCTTTCACAGATGTTAGAAGTTCCTACTAGACAGAATGATATAGTGTCATTTAATATAGGTAATAGTGACCATGATATAATGTCATTTAATACTAGGGAAAAGTTACCATATATATGTCATTTAATATAGGGATAGTGACCATGATATAGGTGTCATTTATATAGGGAATAGTGGACCATGATATAGTGTCATTTAATATAGGGAATAGTGACCATGATATAGTGTCATTTAATATAGGAATAGTGACCTGATATAGTGTCATTTAATATGGAATATGGACCTGATATAGTGTCATTTAATATAGGGAAAGTGACCATGATATATGTCATTTAATTAGGGATAGTGACCTGATATAGTGTCATTAATATAGGGAATAGTGACCATGATATAGTGTCATTAAATATAGGGAATAGTGACCATGATATAGTGTCATTTAATATAGGGAATAGTGACCATGATATAGTCATTTAATATAGGAATAGTGACCATGATATAGTTCATTTAATATAGGGAATAGTGACCATGATAGTGTCATTTAATATAGGGAATAGTGACCATGATATGGTGTCATTTAATATAGGGACAGTGACCATGATATAGTGTCATTTAATATAGGACTAGTGACCATGATATAGTTTCATTTAATATAGGGAATATGACCATGATATAGTGTCATTTAATAATATAGGGAATAGTGACCATGATATAGTGTCATTTATATGGGAATAGTGACCATGTATAGTGTCATTTAATATAGGGAATATGACCATGATAAGTCGTGTCATTTAATATAGGGAATAGTGACATGATATAGTGTCATTTAATATAGGGATAGTGACCATGATATAGTGTCATTTAATATAGGGAAGTGATCATGATATAGAATCTTTAATATAGGGAATAGTGACCATGATAAGTGTCATTTAATATAGGGAATAGTGACCATGATTAGTGTCATTTAATATAGGGAAAGTGGACCATGATATGTGTCATTTATATAGGAATAGTGACCATGATATAGTGTCATTTAATATAGGGATAGTGACCATGATATAGTGTCATTTAATATAGGGAATAGTGACCATGATATAGTGTCATTTAATATAGGGAATAGTGACCATGATATAGTGTCATTTAATATAGGGAAATTGACCATGATATAGTGTCATTTAATATAGGGAAAGTGACCATGATATAGTATCATTTAATATAGGGAATAGTGACCATGATATATGTCATTAATAGGAATAGTGACCATGATATAGTTCATTTAATATAGGGAATAGTGACCATGATATAGTGTCATTTAATATAGGAATAGTGACCATGATATAGTGTCATTTAATATAGGGAATAGTGACCAGGATATATGTCATTTAATATGGGAATAGTGACCATGATATAGTGTCATTTAATATAGGGAATAGTGATCATGATATAGTGTCATTTAATATAGGGAATAGTGACCATGATATAGTGTCATTAATATAGGGAATAGTGACCATGATATAGTGTCATTTATATATGGGAATAGTGACCTGATATAGTGTCATTTATATAGGGAATAGTGACATGATAAGTGTCATTTAATATAGGGAATAGTGACCATGATATAGTGTCATTTAATAGGGAATAGTGACATGATATGGTCATTTAATATAGGGAAATAGTGGACCATGATATAGTGTCATTTAATATAGGGAATAGTGATCGTGATATAGTGTCATTTAATATAGGGAATAGTGATCGTGATATAGTGTCATTTAATATAGGGAATAGTGACCATGATATAGTGTCATTTAATATAGGGAATAGTGACCATGATATAGTGTCATTTAATATAGGGAATAGTGACCATGATATAGTGTCATTTAATATAGGGAATAGTGACCATGATATAGTGTCATTTAATATAGGGAATAGTGACCATGAAATAGTGTCATTTAATATAGGGAATAGTGACCATGATATAGAGACATATTTATAGCCGTCCGTTAATAGCGCCAGAAAATTACCGCCGCACATCACAGCGGAAAAAATACTGCTATGTTTCGCGGCCGCGATGTGAGCGGTGGTAAATTCAACCATCTTTGCGTCGATACTGCACTTAGCACATCGCGCTAAGTACAATATCGCCCCGAATCCTGGAGCAGGGGGCTGAGAGTAGATGTCGGGAAAGTACTGCCGCGGATAGTCGCAATCCACAAATTGCCTCGCCCCCCATGGCCACCCGCCGTGACCCCTACCCAACAGCCCCTCCCAGCCCCTGCGCCGTACTCTCGCGGGGAGGGAAGGGCACACTGGGGGGGTGGAGGGACCCTCCAGCAGGGGCATGGAAGAGTGCCTTTTCGGGCTTAAGGGGTCCCGCAGCTCGAACCGGGACCCTCCTCCCCGGGACCCCCAGTGAGCGGCTCTTAAAATAGTCCTTTGGCGGCGTCTTCTTTTTTCCAGCCAGAGCAACACCAGCTCTGCTGAGGCTCCTGACCCCCGAGAGGTACCCCTGCGGCCACCAGTGAGCCCGATGGCACCTCTGGCCTCAGCTGAGCCGATGTTGCCAGACGCTTCTTTCTTCTATCTTCAGCCATCTACTGCAATGGCAACTGAGGTCTGCGGCGGAGTGCACCTCTTTATATAGGTTTGCAGAAAACCCTAATCCATTTCTGATTGGTCAATTTTTTAATGCTTGGTTTACATGCTTTACTTTAACCAATCAGATATTCTGAAATCTGATTGGAGGTGCACTCCACCGTGGACCTCAGATGCCATTGCAGTAGATGGCTGAAGAAAGAAGCGGCTGGCAACATCCGCTCGGCTGAGGCCGGAGGTGCCAGCAGGCTAACTGGCGGCCGCAGTGAGCCTGCCTGGCATTAGCGACCTCAGTTGGGTTGGTGTTACCAGCCCGAAGACGTCGCGTCAGATCAAGACGCCAGCAACATCGGCCTCATGTCTGTATAACAGTTACATAGTAACATAGTATTGGAGGTTGTATAAAGACATATGTCTATCCAGTCCAACCTTTATACCCTACCCATAATGTCTGTATAACAGTTACACAGTAACATAGTATTGGAGGTTGTATAAAGACATACGTCCATCTAGTCCAACCTTTATACCCTACCCATAATGTCTGTATAACAGTTACATAGTAACATAGTATTGGAGGTTGTATAA
>JAACNH010001293.1:0-85382 GCA_019447015.1 Hymenochirus boettgeri
ATAGATAGATCGATTAGATAGATAGATAGATAGATAGATAGATAGATAGATAAGCTAGATAGATAGATAGATAGCAGAGATAGATAGATGATAGATAGCAGAGATAGATAGATAGATGATAGATAGCAGAGATAGATAGATAGATAGATAGATAGATAGATAGATAGATAGATAGATAGATAGAGAGATAGATATAGATAGATAGATATAGATAGATAGAGAGATAGATAGCAGAGATAGATAGAGAGATAGATAGAGAGATAGATAGCAGAGATAGATAGAGAGATAGATAGATGATAGATAGATAGATAGATAGAGAGATAGTAGATAGATAGATAGATAGATGATAGAGAGAGAGGATATAGATAGATAGATATAGATAGATATAGATAGATAGAGAGATAGATAGAGAGATAGATAGAGAGATAGATAGAGAGATAGATAGCAGAGATAGATAGATAGATAGCAGAGATAGATAGATAGCAGAGATAGATAGATAGCAGAGATAGTTAGATAGCAGAGATAGTAGATGCAGAGATAGTAGATAGATAGATAGAAAGCAGAGTCGATAGATATAGCAGAGATAGATAAAGAACTTAGAGATAGATAGATAGAACTAGACGATAGATAGATAGATAGCAGAGATAGATAGATAGACAGCAGAGATAGATAGATAAGAGGATAGAAGATAGAGAGAGAGATAGATAGAAACTTAGAGATAGATAGATAGTGCAGAGATAGATAGATAGCAGAGATAGATAGATAGCAGAGATAGATAGCAGAGATAGATAGATAGATAGATGATAGCTAGATAGATAGATAGATAGATAGCAGAGATAGATAGATAGATAGATGATAGATAGCAGAGAGATAGATAGATAGATGATAGATAGAGAGATAGATATAGATAGATAGATATAGATAGATAGAGAGATAGATAGAGAGGATAGATAGATATAGATAGATAGAGAGAGATAGATAGTAGAGATAGTATATAGTAGAGATAGATGATAGCAGTAGATAGATAGCAGAGATAGGTAGATAGCAGAGATAGTTATATTAGATAGATAGATAGATAGAAAGCAGAGATAGATAGATAGCAGGGAGAAGATTAGATAGGATAGATTAGAGATAGATAGATAGATAGAGAGATAGATAGATAGCTAGAGGAGATATATACAGATAGAAGAGATAGATAGATCAGAGAGATAGATAGATTAGATAGATAGATAGCAGATAGAGATATAGATAGATCAGAGATAGATAGATAATAGATAGAATATATGATAGAAGATAGATAGATTGATAGATGAAATAGCAAGTAGATAGATGTATAAATAGCAAGATAGATAGATAAATAGCAGAGATAGATAGATAGACAGATAGCAGAGATAGACAGATAGCAGAGATAGACAGATAGCAGAGAGAGACAGATAGCAGAGAGAGACAGATAGCAGAGAGAGACAGATAGCAGAGATAGATAGCAGAGATAGATAGCAGAGATAGATAGCAGAGATAGATAGCAGAGATAGATAGCAGAGATAGACAGATAGCAGAGATAGACAGATAGCAGAGATAGACAGATAGCAGAGATAGACAGATAGCAGAGATAGACAGATAGCAGAGATAGACAGATAGCAGAGATAGATAGATAGATACATAGATAGCAGAGATAGATAGATAGACAGATAGAAGAGATAGATAAATAATCTATATAATTATATATAATCTATATATAAAATATATAATCTAGATAATAGTTAGGGCCCTGCTGAAAGAGTCTACCTTGACGTGGTAGCAGGGCTTACAAATCTTTTGGCCAACATCTTTTATTCTACAGAGTATGGTAGGGCTTTCTAATGTAATGTACCAGTTGCACCAACATGTTTTTAGTGTTTTCTAAAAATAGAGAAGCGTATAAATAACCATTTTCAAAAACAAAATTATGAAATTTGCCACGCCCGCGCGACAAGCCACACCCACACACTAAGCCACGCCCACACACAAGCCACGCCCACTTTCCCCGCGGCATTCAAAGTTGTTTCAGGTGCCAAAAACCCTAGGGACACCCCTGATCATCATGTCACATCATTTAAAGCTGTACACATCAATACCAACACAGCATATGACATAACTTCCTATTGTATACAATTTACTCTTTAATCAGGCTACCCTTATAGATCAACTGTGCAGTTTTGACATTATCCTTCAAGGGGTCCTGGTCAACTGCCCTGCCATGCATCTGAGGTTGGAGGCCTTAAACGTTTTCCACCCAGTCATTTGAACAGGTTCAGTTTGACAGCTTTTCTCCAGGATAAGTGACAGTAGAAGACAGAATTCCCCTGGTGGGACTTAACATGCGGGAATCCAGAATAGGCTATTCCAATTTTTTGCAATTACCTTGTGTGTTGCATATTGAGTTCCACCAGTGGAATCCTTTCTTCTACTATTACTTATTGTGATGTGTGCAGGTATACCTGGGGGCAGCACTAAGCCACACTGATTGTGCTCCTCCTTTGTTGTCATTGATCTGTATAAGGTTTACCTGTTCGGATGACAGGAAGAAGTCAGGAGTCAAGGTAGGAAGTGGTGCAGTAAATGGCGGCGTAGAAATCCAATTACAAAAGTCCAGCAAATAATAAACAGGATTTAGTCACCAAACGTCCAAAGGCACGGAAAGGTAGGAATACCAGGAACAGGATGCAAGAAGGGATAACTTAACCGGACTCAGAAACTAGCAAATAGCAAGGAATCAGGAACTAGAAATAAACAGGAGCAGGAAACCAAGCACGGCAATTAAGCAATAGTGATGCTACATTTGAGCAAGGAGGCTGGGAATCTGGCTCAATTTCAATCTGTGCGGCGCACTCGCATGATGTCACGTGCATTGGTCAGCGATGTAGACATCAGGGCCCTTACATGATGTTGCACGCATTGCGCAAAAACGTCAACATGGACACCACCATCTTGGAGGATCCGGAATGGCCAGGTAATTATCACTTCTGACCATCTATCACTGGTTATCACAGTTTTTTTTCATTAGTGTCACTTTACCAGTTATTAACCAGCTTCTGTTTGACAGTTATCCACCTGTGTCAAGTTTTCAGTTATTCACCAATGCCAGCTATTCACCATTGTTAGTTTTCCAGTTATTTAACAAGATGTATTTTATCAACCATTTCACCAGCCTTTATTCCAGCCATTTCAACTGTCTGCCAGTTATTCACCAGTGTCAGTTATTTTTCATTGTCAGTGTTTCTGGTATTCACAAATGCCAGTTATTTGTCTGTTTTCTTGCCATTTGAACAGTCTCAGTTTACCAGTCATTTCATCAGCCTCGGTTTTCCAGCCATTTCACCAGCCTCATATTGCCAGCTACTTCAACAGTTTCGGATTGCCAGCCAATTCACCACTTTGTCTGTCAATCTATTGCTTTCAGAAAAACATGTTTATCATGATATCTGTTGTAATTTATTTTATGTCACTTCTGCATTGTGTCAGAGAATGTAGCAGGGAAATAAAAGAAATGTGCAAAATCGCCCTCCTATCCATATAATATCGCCTTCCCATCCATAAATGTACAGTTAAAAAAAGTTCAAACTTTCCAAAAGTGACCCCATAAAAAAACACTCCAATTTAAGGAAATTACGCCCACCTTGTCTGCAGAGGCCTGGATTTTTTGTTTGTTGGGGCGGTGGGAGGACGGAAGAAACAATGTTAAGTTTAGCACAAACACCTGTTGGGGTAATCACTGATATACACTGGGCATAGAATGCAATTACAAGAAAAAAGAAGGTGAGTATCCCCCTATAGTTGTGCAATCAGAGGTAGTACATACAAAATGATGGTCCGGGCACAGGCGAATGGGTATACAGGGGAGTAGCTAAGCCAGAGGTGCGTTGTGCGTTTCGTGCCGTGATTGGTCTTCTGCCAATCAATAGGGTACTGTAGGAGGAGCCTACACCCTATATTATTGTGGGTAAACGGGCGTCTGGCACCCTATGATTAAGCTCTTTGTGAGCGAAACGTGTCAGGGGGGCTTTCTCCTGCTCTGTGTAGCTAATTTGTGAGTAGGCAGGTTTCCCCACACTGTGTGTTAGTGTGTGGGGACTGTTCATGTGTTAAAATGCAAGGCACATATTATACTGATTAACAACCTGTGTGTACCTACTTCTAACCTCTCACTCATGTTTACTATTTTGTGGGATTGTCACTTTTAGTGATTTTTAGATGCATCCTGTGTTGCCACTTATTAAAGGGACTAAACTAGGGATCTTCTCTCTTGTGGACTAGGAGGGCACCGAGTGCCTAAGGCTTTCTACCAATTTTAGGGTTAGCTCTTGTTATAGCATTGACTGTGCTTTATCGTATATAGATCCTTTTCTTCTTGTTCTCTTCTTTTCTTCTGCAGTGGCAACACATGGTTTTGCTAATTTTAAACTTTAAACAGTCCAAAAATTCACAGGTTCAATTCCATCCCCAGACCTTTTTTGTTCCATTATGTTTCTTGCAAAAGAAAAAGTTTCTGGGTGATCCACATATAATCTCTGTTAGGGTAGGGTTAAAAGCTCTCTAAGACAGACTACATGAAGTTCAATTCACTAGACTTTTTTAAACTAATTTTTACTGAAATATTAATATACTTTTTCTTTCATACATGCTAGCTAAGAAATACACTGCAAACATTACTTTCTTTTATGTATTAAAAGATTATATAATTGGTAGGTCAGAAGCATTGAATGCTTTTGGGGGGGACGGGACTGAAAACCTTGTTCTGTGTCTGGGAGAGGGAGGATCCCTGTGCTGTTATGTGATTAGTTGTCAGCTTCTAGTCTTCTATGCGCATGCGCGATCTATGCGCATAGAAGACAAGGTCCGTCGGGACCTGTCAGACTAAGCGCCGGGGGAGCGAGCGAGCAGGTAAGTTTCCTAACTTCTCACCAGTCTCCTGTTTGTTCTATTGAAGAACGGAAGGTAAGGCACAGCTCCTTTACCTCCCGTTCTTCAATAGATCTGGATTCCTAAACCTTGAAAATATGAGTGGAGATACCCTTTAAAGCTTACCGTTGTAGTTAAATGTTTTCCATAGTTGGCAAGTGACTAATATCAGCAACTTGGCTAAGGGATCAAAGAGACAGCAATCAGACAGGCAACTTTCATTTTGTTAAATTAGACCCTTATTTTAACTGGACCCTTTGGATCTTATTCTTTTCTAGTCCTATTATTAATTTATTAATTATTGTTTCTTTTATTCACTTCCACTCTAAAATTTTGTAAAATCTAGTGCTTAAAGGCCTGTTTACATTTATTTTAAATTCAATTCTTATTGTTAAAGGATATGTTCACTGAAAAACTAACTTAATGTTATTAGATAGCTGTGGTTATAATGTGAATGTGTGTTTATTTTTTTGGCCTATTCCCATCCCCTACCTTCAGAGTTAGTTCTAGCTGGCTTTCTCCTCCATGGTAATTTGGCTCCTAGGACCGCCCCCACGAGATGTAGATTGGAAAACTAGAGAGAGTGGTCTAAGAATCTAGAGGCTGCTTGTGGCGCATGTTGTGGCGCGGATACATCCTTGGCGCATGAGGCACACACGCAATGATGCCAACGAGCATGGGGGCACACGCCATCATGTGCCACAAGTAGCAGATAAATTCTTAGACCACCCTCTCTGGTTTGGCAATCCACCTTTCGTGGGGGCGGTCCTAGGAGCCACACTACCATGGAGTAGGAAGCAAGCAAGAACTAACACTAAAGGTAGGGTGTATGTAGGGAATAGGCCAAAAAAAAACACACTTTCACAATATAGCCACTGCTATCTAATAACATTTAGATAGTTTTTCAGTGTACATATCCTTTAATAATGCTGCTAATGTTGTCCCAACCAATTCATTGTTATTTACCATCTGAAAGCTAACATCTGATTGGGCCAAAATTAGCACCATTTTTAACAATAAGAACTATTATAACAAACTCGGTTTGAAAACATTAATTAGACTTGTTTATACTCCTATACACTTTCTTTCATGCTATCCAACAATTAGTCTTCTTTGTTTATAAAGTCTGGGAGTCAGAGAGAACAAAAATTACAAAGGATGTAAATGTCCAAGCCACATTTTGTTGGGAGATGTTAGGGTTAGGTAAAAAGCAAAGTTGACCCTGTTGGCAGTTTGGTCAGTCTGGGAAACACAATGGCAGCAAATGAACCATGTCCTTTTGGCAGTTTGAATTGCACAGTACCACTCTTCCGGGAAGCATCTACAGTTACACAGATGTTACCTGTCCCTGGAGCACAGGTTAAAGTACATTAAAATTCAGTGTTCAATCTAGTTTTTATTCATTTAATCTAATGTTGCACTTTATTATGGGCATTGGTGTTAAATTAAACAGCATCTGAATATATTGCAATTATTAATAGATTAAAATTATCTGTAGATAATTCCAGTGCACACTGTTTCTTTAATATCAATAAATTTTATTTGACGTTTCGACGATACTCAATTCGTCTTCATCAGAACACAATCTGTTTTTGTGGTCTCCGAACAAGTTAGGGTTAAATTTAAATTACAATTAACAGGAAATCAAAATAAAAATCAACAATTTAAACAACCCTAATGGGAGGAAGCTGCCATGGTACAATGTAATTAGAGTAGAGTTGTTTGTGACAATCTATTTCTCCCATTTGCTAGGTTTGAAATAGAGGGTTTTCAGTAACAGCACATTGTGAATGCACTAAAATAAGAATGGTTTCCATTACAATCCACATACAGAATATAATTCCATCCTATCCAGTCCCTATCTAACACATGGTTAAATGACAAGATGCTCAGTCACAACATCCATTCAAATATTTATGTATTTGGATATGCTCGATAACACTGAACGTGGGTCTGCTTGTGTACGTGGGAGGTTGTCAGGTTTCAGTATCAGACTGGCATGTTGGATCCCACCAGAGAACTTAAGATCATGAGCCCACCACAAAACTTTTTTCTCATACTCTCATCATCAGTATATAAACTTCTACTCACATTCTCCTATGTTGTCATGTTTATTAACATAAATGGAGACCAATATCCACTGGAAGACTTATTGGGAATATCAATATCATAGGGAGGAAATTGAAAAAATGCAGGTTCTTCAGAGAGGGAATTACCTATTCCCCTAATGAATCTTCCATTACATTCCAGCCAACAGGGAGATCTCATGTGGGAGCCATACTCTGTTAGTGTAAAAGTTAATAAAGACAATTTATAAAAACATTGTTTTTCCATGTTGTCCTAAACCCAAAATGTGATTCAAGTCATAAAGCAGAACTATTTAAAACTATTCTAGATTATTTTAGATTATATTCTATATTATTGTTATTTTGAAAATTTTAAAGGTGTAGTGTAGGGGACCCTCTCCCACCCCCAACCGCTATAGTAGTTTGTAAAAAAACTACACTGAACTCCACTAACACAGCCTTGTTCCACTGGCATTCAGAGACGGCCCTCTGCTTGCGTGAAACTGCAAGCAGGGGGCTGGACCGGCAGCCGCGTCTGTGATTGGCTGAGAGGCAGCCAATCACGGACACGGCTTCCAGTAGTGTAGAACGCTGGGGGGAACAAGTCTGTGCCAGCAGTTCGGATTGTTTTTTTTTTTACAAACTACTATAGCGGTTGGGGGTGGGAGAGGGTCCCCTACACTACAGCAAATAGATTTCATGCTAGGACACCATGGAGGAAACAGGGCCCGGGAGGGAGGGGGGAGGGTTGCACTGAGCAAGCCAGAAACCACTCAGAGGACACCTAAGAGGCGGAAACGTTTTCCCTCCCTGCCAGGCTCCTGGTCTTCACTTTCTAGGACTTTGGGTTGACATTGCAGGAGAACCATTTGAAACAGGAAGGTAAGGTAGGGATTTTTAAACTCTGCATAATGGGGCCAGTAGTGGGGGAGAATGTAGTTTTGGGGCTGGACATGCCCTTTAAGAGGAAAAAAATAGTTACATGCAGCTGAAATAATCGGGCCAGGCACATGTCTGCACAATATAAATGGCTGGGCCTTCAGAAGTGTATGGCCATGGGGTTCTCTGTGCAATATACCTGTCATTTCCTATTAAATCCTATACTTTTTTCAGAAAATACCTTTCAATAGATCCTTCTTTTGATTAATATTTACCTAAGCTGGTGAACTGTGCCTTTCTTTACTATTTCTGGCAGTGAAAGGAGATTATTGACAAACATTAACAACTCTAGTTAATATCACAGAGATGCCTATCATGAAATCATATCTTTACCTAGTCTGTATCATTTCTTCCATGTACTGTACACCAGTGATGAATTCCAGTTTCTAAACAAGGTTTTAAATCGGACTGTCGGTTTTGAAAACAAAAAATTCCTATTGCAAAATCAAAAATCCTATAGAAATTTGAAAAAGTCAGTTTCAAGTGGGGTTGAGTAGGATTTTCGGAACTTCAATAGGTTTGCCACTTTTGTTCATCTCTGCTGTACACCTCTGGATGTACTGTAAGCAGATAAGTAATGCCTTATACCTAACAGTTTAACATTTTGTCTCATTCTTCAGCATCATCAGTGGCAAATAGATTTCAGATCAGTCAAAATAGATGTTGAGGGTTGTGCAATGGAAACTATATTTGTAAATATATTCCTACAAAACAAAAAACATACAGGGTTATTCAATAAAATGGTGCTAATTTTGCCCCAACCAATCAGATGTAAGCTTACAAATGTTAAATACGATCTGATTGGTTGGGGCAAAATTAGCACCATTTTAAACTATAAGAACTTTTATTGAATCTCCCTGATAATGTGTAAAAATTTCATATAGACATAGCTAAGGATGGATATAAACCTAGTGCAACAAGGGAGTTAACCACCAAGCCACATTATTTTACCTTTTTAGCAATATTTCCTTAAAAACAAGGATGCATGAGAGTGAAAATTGCATTTAATATTTATGAATGATATTTCTTAAACAGACCTGCAAAAGAAGAAGTGAAACAGGTTTTATTAAATGTGACTGTCTATCTTCAGTTATTGCTTCATAAACCCCTTCCTATATTATTTCCTGGCCATAGTGATGCAAAATCAAAGCAAAGACATGTAGCAATTTTCTATATAAATTGATAAAAACCGCCTAGTCCCATCATTTGCATTCTAAGATAAAATTTTATATTAGGTATGTGATTAATGGAAAAAAAACAAACATCTCTGTGTTCACCACTAGAGATGGCGGTTCGCGGACCCGAACCTGGATCCGCCGCGGATTTATCACGTCCGCGAACGGCGGATTATTCCGGATTTCCGGATTTTCCGCCTTCCGAACTTCCGAACCGCGGATTTTTTTTTTTACGAAATTTTCGAAATACGAGTATCTCCGTAATTAGCAGAATCCGCGATCTTCCGGGGCCCGGAAACCGCGCAGATCCTCGTAATTACGAGGATTCTCGTAATTACGAGAATTTTCGGAAAAACGAGACATTCTTGTAAATTCGAATTTTTGGGGCTTATTTTCAAGACGGAGCAAGCCACATGACCCAAATTAGCCAATGGCAGCTAACATGATTATTGCCAGCCCCCTGGGTATAAAAGGCTGCTTCACAGGCGACATTTTGTCAGTGTGTTGGAGTGTGTTTAGTGGAGACCTGACAGTGTAGGAGTTGGAGAGAGATTTTTGCGCTTTTTGAGCTTTTTGAGCTTTCTGTGTGTGGATTTCAGTGTGGTGGTTTAGCACTTGTTGTTACCCACCCCTGTATTCACACATCTTGAGACCCAACAGTCCTTTTAAGGACTAACTTTGTGAGACCCAAAAGTCCTTTTAAGGACTAACCCCCCTGTAAGTCCTTTGGACAAATTTTGTGTTAGACCTTTTAGAGGTCTAGGTGTCCTGTTTTTTTGTTTGTCTTTCTGTATCTGTGTGTCAATGTCTGTGTGTTTTGTGTAGCTGACAGTGCTACCTTTAGCAGCAATCAGCAGCTTTTGCTGTCTGATCTGCTGTTTGCTGTCAGTTGTGTCTGTGTCCTATTTGTGCTTTTAGTGTAAAAAAAAAAAAAGCTTTGTGTTTATTTGTTTGCTTCTGTGTTGTTTTGTTGCTTTGTCTTTTGTGTTTGTGTGTGTGTGTGTGTGTGTATATATATATATATATATTAATTTTTTGGGGGATAATTTGGGAGAGGGAAATGCCTGGCAGGGCAAGAGGGAGACCCAGGAGCAGGGGTGCTTCTGCACGTGGAGGGAGAGGGAGAGGCAGAGGAGAGCCTACTGAAGGCTCTGGCCAGGAGCTACCTGGCCCTTCGCAGGGCAGCCGGGTTACCGTGCCCGATATTTTTAGGGGTAGCCGGGCTAGGGCTATCCCTTCTGATCAAGGAAGGCGGGTAGTAGAGTGGATTACCCAGCCTTCCTCATCCACCTCCTCACAGGCACAGAGCAGCCGAGCTGCTACTGTAGATATTGTGCCTGCTCCTTCCTCACCTGAGGCTCCTACTGTGGGCATGGAACCTGATCCGCTCTATCAGGAGTTCGTTGCCCACATGGCCCGTACCTTCGGGGATCCGGAGGAGGAGTCTCAGGATATGTTTTCGCACACTATGTGTGGGGCTAGTGTGCTTGAGGAGGAGCTGTGCACTGATGCACAATCTTTCCTGTCGCCCGAGGCGGAGGAAAGTGCTCAGTGCACAGGGGGACAGGAGGCTGACGATGTCACGCAGCAGTCTGTGAGCAGCCAGGGAACTAATGCAGGGGGTGAGGTTCCAGATGCTGCTGCTGTTAGTGATGCAGCCTCCAGTATTGAGGAGGTGGAAGTGGACGATGAGGTCACCGATCGTCCATGGGTGCCCTCTGTGAGAGAGGAGGAGGATAGTGTCTCTGAGGGATGTCCCTCAGAGCATGAGCATGAGAAGGGCCTTTTGGGGCTTAGGGGGTCCCGCAGCCCGAACCGGGACCCCCCTCCCCGGCCCTTATAAGGGCCCTTGCGGCACTGACAAGTGCCTTTGGCGGGGGGTCCCGCAGCTGAACCGGGACCCCCAGTGCGGCTCTTAAAAGAGGCCCGGGCGACGTCTTCTTTCTTCCAGTCCCGGCGACCCAGCTCCGCCGAGGCCGCCGACCCCCGAGAGGTACCCCTGCGGCCGCCAGGGGTACCCCCGGCGGGCGCCGGCGACCTCAACGAGGCCGATGTTGCCGGCGTCTTGATCCGACGCGACGTCTTCGGGCTGGCGACACCAACCCCACTCAGGTCGCCGATGCCAGGCAGGCTCACTGCGGCCGCCAGTGAGCCCGCTGGCACCGCCGGCCTCAGCGGAGCCGATGTTGCCAGCCGCTTCTTTCTTCTTTCTTCAGCCATCTACTGCGATGGCATCTGAGTTCCGCGGCGGAAAGCTCCTCTTATATAGGTTTGCAGAAATCCATAATCCGTTTCTGATTGGTCAATTTTTAATACTTGCTTTACATTAACCAATCAGATTTCTGGAAATTTCCAGAAATCTGATGGTTAATGTAAAGCAAGTATTAAAAATTGACCAATCAGAAACGGATTATGGATTTCTGCAAACCTATATAAAGAGGAGCTTTCCGCCGCGGAACTCAGATGCCATCGCAGAGATGGCTGAAGAAAGAAGAAAAGAAGCGGCTGGCAACATCGGCTCGCGTGAGGCCGGCGGTGCCAGCGGGCTCACTGGCGGCCGCAGTGAGTCTGCCTGGCATCGGCGACCTGAGTGGGGTTGGTGTCGCCAGCCCGAAGAAGTCGCCCAAGGGCTCTTTTAAGAGCCGCACTGGGGGTCCCGGTTCGAGCTGCGGGACCCCGCCAAAGGCACTTATTAGTGCCGCAAGGGCACTTGTAAGTGCCGCAAGGGCCCTACAAGGGCCGGGGAGGGGGTCCTGTTTCGAGCTGCGGGACCCCTAAGCCCCAAAGGCTCTTATAAGAGCCGCAAGGGCACTGTCAGTGCCGCAAGGGCCCTTATAGGGCCGGGGAGGGGGTCCCGGTTCGAGCTGCGGGACCCTTAAGCCCCAAAAGGCTCTTGTCAGAGCCGCAAGGGCACTTGTAAGTGCCGCAAGGGCCCTTATAAGGGCCGGGGAGGGGGGGTCCCGGTTCGAGCTGCGGGACCCCCTAAGCCCCAAAGGCCCTTTCAGGGCCCCGCTGGAGGGAGCCTCCACCCCCCCAGCGGCTCCCTCCCGTCCCCTCCCCGGGAGCGGCCGGGGCGGGGGGCTTGGAGGGGTTGCCGGGGAGGGGGTGCGCGGCGGTGGTCGCGACCACCTGCTGCGGCCCCTTCCCGGCAGCCCTTCTAGCCTCCCGTTCCGAGATTGCCGCGAACGGGGAACGGGTTGGGAGGGGCGCTGGGAAGTGGCGGCGGTGGGGGTGGTCGCCGCTGCCGCCGCGGGGGGTGTGGGCGGGGTGGGCGTGTCTCCGGGGCGGGTGCGACCACCCGCCGCGGGTTGCCTGCCCATCCCCGCCGGGGAGGTTAGTATCGGCTGACTTCGCCTCCTTCAAGGTGGCGAAGTAAAACAGCCGATACTAGCCGAGCGAAACCAGTACCGCCGCTTTATAAATAGAAGCGGCGGGGTACCGGGTAAGTATCGGCGCGAAAGGTTAACGCTTCGTTAACTTTTCGCGGCCGTTTTCGGGGCTTTATAAATCCGGTAAACGCGATTCATGCGTTAATGGCCGCGAAAACGGCCGCGAAAAGTTAACGAACCTTTATAAATATGCCCCTTAGGGTTGCCGACCTCCGACCGACGTTTTAATATAAAAAAAAATAGTTTTTCAAGTGGACGGTCCTTTAAGCCTATATTACTGTACATGTGACATGAGATTTCCCACACACGCATAAAGACCTTCTGGGATTCTTGTCTCCAACACCCACATCCATCTTGCCTTGGATTTAAGAAGGGTCTTTTTTTATACCTCGATCTTATCTTTTTTATTTGCTCTAAAACTTGAATACTGAATTTAGACTTACTTCCTCCATTGCAAGTCGTCAAGTGCCTACCTACTGGGCTTCTGTCCTGGTTCTTACCTATATCACTTATATGTTCTCTTGCCCTTGCTTAAAGGGGATGTATGGTGCAACCAATATATTGGATATTACAGGTTTTACATGTAAGTAGAAAAAACTATGTAGGAAGATTTATAATGACTGTATGTTCTACTTTATGTTTTCCCTGTTACACTCTCTCAAATTCTTCACTGTTCCCCTTTTGTCTCCCTTTTGATCATACTGGGGCACAAAACATTCCTTAGGGATTTGCCCTTTTGACACAATCCTTCATCCCCTCCCAATACTTCAGGTGTGGTAAAAAAAATATCTGATCCTATCTGTTTGATTCTTCCTTCTGTTCTCCTGCCTTCCTCCTCCATGTAACAATAATTTTCTGTCTAGGACTTTAGCTCTATTCTGTGCCTTTAAGGGCGTGTCCACCCCCAAAACTATAATTTAACCCACTACTGACTACCAGGAGCCTGGCAGAGTCCATATAGGGCTCTACCTCCTGTCTCTCCTCCGGGAGAATTTCGCCATGTGCACTGCAGCCCCCCCCCTCCCATTTTGCTCTCCCTCCCCCTAGCATAAATCCTTTTTTGTAGTGTAGGGCTCCTCCCCCAACCCCAACCGCATAGTAATATTGCAGAAACTCCCCCGATCATTACTTACCTTGCCTCTCTCCACTGGCGTTCAGGATTGCCAATCACGACGCGGCTGCCAGTCCGGCCTCCTGCTTGCAGTTTCAAGCAAGCAGAGGGCTGTGACAGTACGGTGGAGAGAGGGGTGGCTAATGATCGGGGGAGTTTCTGCAAATATTACAGCGGTTGGGGCTGGGGAGGGAGCCCTACACTACAGAAAAAAATCAAAAATGAGGTGGACATGCCCTTTAATGAGATCTTTTACTTTGTACCCTTTTCTTTCAGTCTATGACTTAAATTGTCTAAGCTAGTCCTGATCAGTACTGCAGTTTCTCTTCATGCGCACCCACTGACCATATGGGATGCCCCTTGTGCATTGTGGTGGGTACCATGAGTCTGTACCTATTTTATAATAGGTGCAACTTTTAAAAAAACATCTAAGTAATTTACTGTGTTCCTACTGCTGTCCCACGTAAACTTTAAATTCCATTGATTATCATTAATATCAGACATAAGTTTCAATAAGTAACATCTGAAAACTGCCATATCCATAAGACATCTATGAAGCATCCCTGAAGTTTGACTATGCAACCTTCTTGACATATCATGGAGAGGTGGGCTAGGACAGTCTCTCCCACCATCCCATGTATAGTTTAGCATATGTGGGGCAAATTTCGCCCCATCACAGCTCTTGCATTTGCCTGAAGAATGCTCCCTCATAAATACAGAAATTGAACGAACAATCATTTACATTGATCTGTTTCATTTAATACACCTTCATCATAACCATCTGAGAGATTTATACATTACTTATCTCTTCTTTTTGCAGCTCCTCAGTCCATATCTTTCCTGCCTGGTCCAGGTCTAAAGGGGGAATTCTTCCATACAGCTTCTAGATGTTTCTATTTCTTTTCCCACCTTTGGCCATCATTTTCCTCTGTGATATGTATCCCGGCACTTTTCAAAATGTATATTATTCTTTAATAGTCCATTTGCTGAAGCTTTGGAGAAGATCTCATCATCCTGCATTCTCTCTTGGTGTGCTAGAAGACAGAGAGGTATACAAGGAGCTACCATACAGGGAATGTTAGAATCTTTACCCTTTGTTTTAAGTATGGACTTAACCGTAGGGTTATAAATTATGTGCCCTGTTATTATATCAATAACTTTATTCTGTTCATACTCATCCTGGTCTTTTAACATTTTTCTAGTTTTAGTTTCTGTTAATACTAATAGCTCCACTGCCTCATTCAATCTACTTTCTGCTGTCTGTTAGCCTCTTCTTCAATATCTTCTGGTTTATTCTCACATGTACTTTAAGTTCCTGTTTAATTTTATTAATCATGTGTGTAATTTTATAATTAACTTCATGAATTTTCCTTGTGGGGCAAATACATTCCTCACTTGTAAAGATATTTAGATAAGTGAATAATTTCATAGTAGTGTAAGAGGTAAAACATATAAAATGAAACAATACATTACAATATGTTGGCTGCACCATACATCCCCTAAAATGAGGGCAAGAGTTATACAGTACATTGTAAGTCTCCTGCTTTAGTGACTTCAGACAGCTCTTGAATTTGAACTCTCTGAGCAGCGGGAAATTAATTCTTTCAGAAAGCCATTGTTCAGAAAATCAAAATTTTGGGCTTGAATTATACAATATACTATCTGTCCCTTTAAGGGTTTCCTACTCATTTGTCTAAAATGCCCAAATATAACACAATAACAAAAACATTTTATGCTTTTACGCCAGATCAAGCTTCAATATTCATTTAGATTTTCTGAATAACACAGTGAATAACACTTATTTAAGAATTTTTTTCAGATGATAGTGTTTTTTACTTGTCAAATCAATGAGACTGTTGTAAGTCTGTGTGAACTGTTTACCAGTGGTCTGTGTACATTTTTACCATGGTATGGCTGTGTGCAGTGCCAGTTTCCCAACCAGTTTATCAGTGTCTGCATGCCAAGCATAAACCAGTCTTTGTGCCAACTATCAGGGCCCATAAGTCTGTAGCTACGCCACTGGTTAAAGCTGTCTATATTAAGAGATATATACAAATTGGAGTCAGGAAGGAATTTTTTCCCCCCTTCATAAATTTGGTGGAGATTTTTTTTGCCTTCCTCTGGGTCAACAGTTAGGCAGGAAATGAAGATATTGCTAGATGGGTTGGAGTGGATGGACGAATGTCTTTATTCAACCTCAAATACTATACTATAGTATTAACAGATATAATGCTCTGAAAATGGCAGGGAGAAGGCATGGCCATGAAGCCGTGGTATGTCAGCTTTCCAGTCCTATTGCATGAAAACAATTGATTAATTCAGCAGTGTGGTTGTCTTTGCCTTTCAAGCTGTAATAACTTTTGTTTCTTTTGTTCTTTCTAGACTTGAGCTAAAATGTTCAGTTATACAACTGTCAGAGCCTTATTACTACATTTGTGAAAATGTAGGGACTTTTAAAGTAAAGCTGACAAGAAACAGTAAAGATCTAGCTTTTATTGGCATATTCTGTTTTCTGCTCTGCAACAGTATACACTAAAGAGCCAACCTAATTTACCATTATCTGCAACCTGTTGTGTTATGTATCTCCAAAATGGAAACTTTACCTGCTTCTTTTTTTTTTCTCTTTCTATGACCTACCTCAACATGACCATTGGCAGAGACAAAATCAGGTGTGGTGAATCCTAAGCAGAGATTGTGCCAGGTTGCAATACTGATGATTGGAAACTTTTATTATTCCGACTAGTGAACCATGCATTTTACAAATAGATGTTATGGCCTCATATATTATGACTACGCTAGGCAAGAGGTAATTTACTGAAAGTGAACAGTGCAAAAGCCACTCTGAAATAATATACAGTACTACTTTAAAGCAGAATTAAACTTATTTTTTTTAACCCTAATGTGAAAGCTTTCTCCCCAGGACACCTATATATTTGTAAGATTCTTATATAGTTGCGTTAGTTATGTGAGAAATAGATATAACTAAGAAGGCTTTAATGTTGTTGCCGTACAACTCACAGCCATGCAGTCTTCAGAGAGCTGTATTGGCCACTCACCTGACCCTCACTGTCTCTATGCACAAAATGTTTTATATACAGAAGTCTCCATCTTCTATATATATATGCTGTTAATTTACCGCCAACATGAATTGCATACAGCCTACCTGGGGCAATACAAAACAGTCATCTCATTTTACTGACAGTCTAAACAGTGTTTTAGAAACACACAGCCCATGTGGTCATGGGTTGAAATGTCCACATTTCTTTTTTCATTTCCATTATGTTCCTAGCAAAAGATAATGTTGTACATGCACAGGTCATAGATCACCCAGCAGTCACAGCAAAGGGAGGGGTTGTGACACAACTTGTTGTTTGTTTGGAATGTGCTCTGTCTATTGTGTCAATGTTGTCTGCAGACTTTAGTTCCCCTTTAAACTATTGTTCCGCAAAGGCATGACTTTTTAAATCAGATATTTTAAATTATATGTTTATAAAGAAAAATAGGAGTAATGCATTATTAAACTTTCATTTTCTTTCTAAAATAAATGTTCTCCACTGTTGGCAGTCAAACAATAAGCTTTAACAGTGTTAAATATGCATTTTGGATTGGAACTCCCTTCCTCCAACTTTTCTAAGTTCTTCATAATTGATGATAACATTTCTTATCAAGATTTATGGTTAGTCAATGTTTAGTTGAAGATGTAATTGATTAGTAATTGCTTCAGTCAACCCATGACATATAATAATAAAAACATGGAATCTGGCTGCACTAATTCCTTTTTCTGATGTATGTTTCAGCCACAAGTGTTTTGAAAACATTTGATTTAAGGAACCAAGATTTTACTGTTTGTTGATTATGGTAATGCCAAATGTTCACATTAAATGATAAAAGGTATTAATTCCTAAGAAGTTGATCTCAATAGCTCTAATAGAATATTTTTAGAAGTGCATTTAAAACACAACTCACAGATAAAGTTACTGTGCATTGCTAGACATAAGACATTTATACAAACAAAGAAAAGATATTCAATGCACATTCCTGGGCACCATACAATATCATATTATCTGAACACTGGCATACATTATAAATAAAGGGTTTGATTAAGCATTACTGTGATCACATGAAAAAAAGCCTTCCAACCACATCAAGGTAACCCCAGTCTGAAGTCTGTCTGTCTATATATATATTTATATGGTGGGTTAGTGGTTAGCATGATGCCTTGCAGCGCTGAGTCCTGAGTTTTTCCATCCTTGGACACATCAGAAAGGAGTTTGTATGTTTCCCCGTGCTTGTGTGGGTTTTCTCCAGGCTCTCCGGTTTCCCCCACACATAATAAAGACATACTGATAGGTTGTATGTGTCAAATAAATGTGCTTAGATTGTAAGCTCTTCAGGGCAGGGCCCAATGTTAATGTATACATGTAATTGTAAAGCATTACAGAAGATGTTGGCGCTATTAAATCTACAATAATAATATAAATATATAATGCAACCTTGTTACTGTTCTTAATTCCCAGACTTCTAACAGTTAATTTGTATGACCTTGCATGGAGATTCTTGGAAGCTGATTCCAACAATGTGTATTTTCCTGAGCCAAATATTGGAAGGTTTGAGGGACCACTGAAAGATTTCCTGAAGAGGACATTGGTTTTGTCTGCAAGGAAATGTAAAGCCAGAGATAACAAGCTGGCTAAAATATGGCTTATGGTGATAAGCATAGCTTTCAAGTAAAGGCAGGCGTGTGATAATGATAAGGATTTCCCCTCTCATTAGTGTTTTTTAGCCCTGGATAAGGCCCCAATGGGGATAACATGGCCATTTTTCATTATTCTACTTCTTTTTAGGGCTTTTTTTTGTGTTAGTATAAGGAGGCCAAGCTGCATATCTAGCACATCCAGCTGCAAACCCAAGGCTAAAAAATAAAACGTACGGTATTTAATAAAAAATTATATGTATGTGGATTTTCAGAAAATCAACAAAGCTATTAAAATCCTTATTATTAATGTACTAGAGTTATTATAATTCAGCCTTTGACACATTTTAAAAAGGCTTAAGTTTTGCTCAAGTATGTGGTGCCAGCACTAAGAAGCTCCTGCATTTTACAGATTAATATATACTGTAGAAACCGGGTGCTAATAATGTCTATCACCTATAATTAAAGAATTCACAAGGTACCTACAGGTTTGTATCTGTCAAAAATGTTTTTCCAACAATGCATCTGTATACCTTACAACTATGATGTGTGGACACAGTCCAGCAGCAGAACTATGGGGGAAAAGAGTCAAAATTACCGAATTGCCTTGTTCTTTATCTTAATATTCTCTCTAGGTAAAGAAGCCTTTTCTGTTTTATTTAACTTTGACAAAGTGTGTCTAAAGTTACTTAGAGACCGCAATCCCCCGTTGACTTGACACACCTCCTCTGCTTCTGTTGCGAGCTGGTTTCAAGCTCTAATAGCAACAGAGCAGGCAGAGAGGGAGACAACTGTGGCAAGGGGTTGTGGTCTGTAAGAAACTTCTTCTGCAAAGGTACGTATAATGGAAAATACGTTTGTGGGCCCTTATCATATATAAAGCGCTTGTGTTCAGAAGGTGGACACGCCCCTTAAAAAAAAAAAAGAAGCATCTATAGTACCAATAAATAAATAATTTTTCACTTAAAATTGTTTCCCCCCTATTTTGTTTTTTTTAATTGCCCATTAGTAGTGTCTTTAATTCCCAATTCCCAACTATCACTGTACCAGATTTTTGTTGATCTGTCCCCTATTTCTTTAGATATCTAGTCTGAGACATCTTTATATTTTAGCTGTCAATCAAGTGCTTTAGTATCATACACTCTTCTATTATGTATAGATTTGCAGTAGTAGAGAATGGTGATAGTTCGTATGTAAACTGCATGGTGGGAAATTCCCTCTACCAATGTTGCCTCTTAAAAATTATTAGCAGCTTGTCCTACAGAGAGTCAGATAGTCTGGCAGTGGGCTCAGGGACTGAAAAAAACCCCAGTATTTTCTTGTTCTAAAGGTGTAAGAAGTTTATGCACAAGTTGGACTGGACTTTACACACAGTAGTGCAAACCTTGTGCAGTTGATCCAGGTGAGTGCATTTATTTGATAACTAGGCCCTCTCTCTATATGCAAAGAAAGCAATAGACTGTGGGGTAGCTAAGAATATTCTATTTAACAATAGATAACTTGCTTCTTTTATATTATGATTCTAGATTGCGCCAGTATTGTAAATGTGGAAACAATTTTAATGAATGATCTAGTCAGTATAGAATTTTTATTCTAAAATAGTGGGATGTACCTTACACATGTCCACCCCAAATTTAACCCATGTTGGTACCACTGTGTAGTGTTAAAAATCCATACCTTCTCCTCTGCTCCTTGCAGTGTCTGCTGAAAGAGTAGGAGCTGTCTCTGTGTGAAAAGGTTTCTGTCCCTTAACTGTCCTTCTGGAGGACTCAGGCATGTGCAGGGTAGCCCTTTCCCCCTTCCCTCCCACCCTCCATGCGGCATTAGTGCACCCCAAATTAAAACATGTTTCTGTAGTGTAGCCTCCCCCTCCCAACCCTAACCATATGGTTTATTGTAAAAAGGTAGCAAATAACTTACTTACCAGCCTTCAGTCCTGCGGCTGTCTCTCAGCAAATCACAGATGCATCTGCCGGTCCGGCCCCTAATTCCTTTCATCATGGAAGTAACATTACATGGATGATGCCGCTGGTAAGTAAATTATCTATTAATTATTTTACAAATAAACCATGCTTTTAGGGATGGTAGGGGGAGGCTACACTGCAGAAACATGTTTAATTTCTGGGGGACATAGCCTTTAAACCTCTGAGAAGGTTACTGCAACATCCCCGAAAGGTTGCATTATGGTGTGTGTAGTGGTTTACTAATAAAATTTCTTATTTTTTCTGCTTAAAATTTGTTCCCTTTGAGGGGGAATAGAGACGCGATTGCTCCTAGTTGGGATTAGTGTGCATTGGAACGCTTTAGCCCCTAAACTGTTATCTTTGCCAGAGATTTCCAAAAGCCCAGCCAATAATTTGCGCTTTTGCCATTGGTCAGGGCCGTGCGTGGATAGAGGCAGTGATATCAGTGGGGGGATCAAGCAAGGAGCTGCACAATTCATTTCTCTTAAAATTTTGTTTATGTGGGTGTAATTTTAGTTCAAGCTAGTTCTTAGTAAATTTTTCCACAAAGTTAGATCACGATCCTCCTCAATTAATCACCTGCTTGATTGTCATTAATGATTGTAAGAGAAAATCATTCTTCTGTATTTAACATTTATATGCTTTAGAAAGGAAGACACGGGGACAAAGGGGACTGCAGATGTAGTGCTTACGATGAGTTTTTGAAATCGAAAAAGACAATAATTTAGTTCAAATAGATTACAACTCTGTGGGTATAATCATGGCTATCAAACAATGCAATCAAATAAACAAAAGAAAGCACTTACACATCGGTTTTCTTTTTAGCGTTAAACTTAAAGTAAACACAGTAAATCTGATAGAGTTATTAGGGAGAAACGTGATTTTTGGAGACTGCATTTTATGGATTTCTTTTAAGGAAGAAGCACAGGCTGATCTATATTACTGATTTAGACAGTGCCATCTTTACTAATAAATGATCCTCTGCTTTAAGGCTACAAATATTTATGTTTGAGGCTGAGCTTAGATGTAAAAATGATTAGGTTTTTATTTACATTTAATTGTTGTAAACGCGAGTTACATTGCAAAAGCTTGTTTTTTTAGTATCTGACATTTGGAATCATTGTTTAATTGTTTGGTTTAAATAGTTATTCTCAAGGGTAGATCACTATGCTTTTACTGTAAATATTGGTTGGGAATAATGTTAGCAGGTATTTTATGCAGAAGTGTTGCTTATGTCAAACTCTTTTGGGTTTCTGAATTAATATAAAATAAGAAACAGAGACTTCTGGGTAATTTTCATGTTTCCATGGAAGCCCTTACAAAATGCTTTACCTAATAAAAGGTTTTTTACAGCATCCACGAGTTAGATTAATTAAGGGATTCTGTAAAGGGTATAAATTTAGGAGAGTCCTTTCAGCTATAGTCATGGACCTAAATGCCAGAAGATGAATTCTCCAAATACACTTGCTAACCTCAGAGAAAAACTTTTCAAAGCAGTTTAAATGTAACGGTGGAATGTAAATTTCATATGAAAATGAAATAATACAAAAAGTAACTTATACAAGTGCTGTACTAGAAAAAAGATAATTATTTTATTTAGACAAGTAGAAATAATCCTTTAATCTGTGCGTTTTTCTGTAAATTAGTCAAAATAAGCATATTTCCTATAAAGCCTGAACAGGACTATAATAAAATGTAAACTAGCAGAAAAAATAACATATTTTCTTCTATGTTTATAAAAATAAAAAAAAAATCTAATAACATTATCTGCTGTATTCAGTTAGAGCAACTGGACTTAATTCCTTAAATCTTAAATATGTTTTGTAGTCATCCAACTGACTTCTCAATTCAAACTGACTTGTACAAGGATCTGTTGGCAATAAAAATGTTGGCATGTCCCAATAATATAAACAGCCAAGTGTTAGGGACCTCCTGAATGCAAGATGTTGATTGCATCGTGGTTAAGAGGTGTTATTGAAAATGCCTAGGGTAAGGCATCAAAAAATGGCAGACAATGTTTTTGTTAGACAGGCTAAAGCTGTCACAATTCTCACAAGTCTTTTATAAAGCTGGACTTCTGCTTGCAGCCACTGACCATTTACATTGAAGGGTATGAGAATAAAATTATCAAGGAAGTCAGTAGAACAGGAGGTAGGAATCCTCATACCTTATTTGCCTTTATTTTTTCTTATATCACACCCCTAATGTTTTGCTTGTAGTAATATTAAAAAAAAAGTTTGTATATACTGTCAGTGATGGGAAAACATTCTACATTGGCAAAGGTTTCAAAATAGCAAATCACTATACCTGTGGCACATCATACAAATTATGATAATAATTAAGTGACTGCATGGAAAGGAATACACTAGTAAGAAAAAAAATCTTACTACAAATATGATACGGATTCTCGCTATAAAGAGAATATAGACACAATCAAGTTGCCAAACTCTTTTGTGAGATAAGTATCCAAATATACAAAGCATGGGTATAGCTTTCTGTTTAAAATAATAATAGGGGTTTTGGGAACCTGGTTTATTGCCCGAACCCTGACTATAACTAATATCTTTCTTTGCTTTACACCATATAATGTATCTTAATGTGTCTACAAATAGAGTTTTTTTCACAGCTGAGTTCAATTTATATGTCAGGATCTGATGTATCTGTAGATTTAAAATGACCAAGTAAAACAAAACGATGAGGTTCCTATAGCTTGCTTAGGTTTATGTATATGAGTGTACAGTCTAGGAACAGTTATATCTTTACTTTCATGCTATACATATCTCAATAATTGTGCCAATATCAAGTATTATTAATACAATAACTGCATTTGGAAAAATGATTGTCTGATAGCTATTTGCTTGGTAATTGTCATTCTTTTGAACCAAAGACTGTTTTTTAATCTGACACACAAGGCTTAGAGTTTCAGCAGGGAACACAAATTTCATTAAATTCATAGCAAGGGGATCACTTAACTCATCAGGATCATGAGAGGACATCTGTTTTGGTGAGCTGGGGAAATAAGGTGGCGCAGGTGTTATACGAGGTTAGAATAGAAAATGCCCAAATAAACTGTAAAACAAACCAGGTGATACATTATTACTAGCTGGTTAGTCAAGCTGTCTTATAGTCTATTAGTTGCTGACAACTGGATGTTTAAAAACTTGCCATGCTGGTTTAAGTTGCAAACTAGATGCCTCTAGGATTTTATATCCAAATATAATGCATCTTAATTTTTTTTTTTTTAAATGTATGACAGGCTGGAATGAAGTAGGTCCAGTAATTACAATGAATCTAATGGTTTGGGAAGGGGCCAGTGCTGTAAAACCTGCAGCTCTGGCAGATCAGCCCTTATAAAGAGAATAGATAATAATTATGTACTTAATCATATTAATTTATAAACAGACGAGTAATCTGTTGGCTCCTTTTGTGGTAAGAACTAAACACACAGTTCAAATGAAATCAGAAAAAATATTTTAAAAAATATAAAATGTTTAGTAAGTCTCTTATGTTATACTTATGCTGGCCATGCACCCAGGGCAACGTTATACCAGGTCAGGTACCAGTTCTCACCATCTGACGTTCCTGCAACATCCTTCTGACATTGCGGGAGTTGTGGGAACGTCAGAAGGTGAGTCAGAATGTCATATACATTTCTTTATTATTATTTTATTACTGCCATTTCTGAAAACGACACCTTAAGGAAGGAGAACGTTTCTCAAACTCAAGATAAAAGACTTTTACAGATATATATATATTTAAAATTTTTAATGTCTTACTTTTACTAGCTTTCAAAAATATATGTATGCATTTGACAGTGATGTGAGGGGTGTAAAATTTTAGGTCTGCATCTAATTAATTACCTCTCATAAAATCAGGGTGTTTACACAAAATATGATATGTGTACATTAAAAACGTGGCTTGGAAGAGAAAATTCTTAAAATCGTATTAAGGACAGCAAAGAATGCTGTACTTGGAAAGAAAATGAGACCATTGTGAGAAATCATGGATCTGAGAGCAGGCACTGTAAGATAATATTCAATTAATATCCTGATTACCATCTGTATGTCTATTGTATCTGATTTTAAATTACTAAAGGGGGGGGAGTAAAGTCTCTGTAGTTGTGTAATTATGGACTGTGACAATAACAACTAGATAGGAATCCTGTACTACATCCTATACTTACATATTTGGGAACTAAATTTAATTTTTAAAAATCCAAATATGGAAGCTTTGCTTCCCAGAACACCTATACACTGTAAGAGGCTTTCTAGTAAGTTGCTTTTATATACAGGTACTGTAAGTAATAGATTCTGTAACTAAGAAGGCTTCCATGCTGTTGCTAGTACAACCTACAGCCATGTAGTCTTTAAAGAGCTCCAGCCAGTTCCCCTGACCTCAGTAGTCACTGTATCTATGTCTCCACACCAATATGGAAGTTCTATTAAAACTTTGAAAGCTGTTGTCACCCTGCAGTTTACAGTATTTACCAGCCAGTGTGGAATTGCAAACAGCCTTTCTCGGGCAATACAAAATAATAGCTGATTTTACTGACATTTTTTATTAAAATATTTTTCTAGCTAAAGTTAAACCTTTTTAAATATACTATAACCACAAGCCACAAGGTCATAGGTTCAAATCTCCAGACTTTTATTTTTTGTTACATTATATAGCAAAAGATAATGATTCTACATATATTAGTGTTCCACATAGTATTTCTGTGGGTTAGGGATAAAAACTTTGCTTTAGCAAGACAAAGTACATGAGGTTGCAGGTTTGATTCCCAGGACTTTATTTTTCTGAAATGTTAATATTCTGTTTCTTTCTTCTAGTTAGCTAAGAATACCCTGCAAAGATTACTTTTCTTTTTTGTATAAAAAGCCAAAGATTACACCACTGTAAAAACAAAATGAAACTCAGGGAAAGGAAGGAGTCTGTGCTGTTATATGGTGACTGTCAGCTTTTAGGAAGGAACACCCACATGCGCGATACTTACACTGCTGTGCCTGTGATCAAGGCTCTTCACAGACTACCCGTACAGCGGCCACTGTAGACTGTGCCCCCCGCTCCCGATGACCCTGCTGTGGTTTGCACTTAGATTCCGGTCCGGGGCGGGGGCCCCGCTGGAGGGAGCCTCCACCCCCCCAGCGGCTCCCTCCCGTCCCCTCCCCGGGAGCGGCCGGGGCGGGGGGCTTGGAGGGGTTGCCGGGGAGGGGGTGCGCGGCGGGTGGTCGCGACCACCTGCTGCGGCCCCTTCCCGGCAGCCCCTTCTAGCCTCCCGTTCCGAGATTGCCGCGAACGGGGAACGGGTTGGGAGGGGCTGCTGGGAAGTGGCGGCGGCGGCGGGTGGTCGCCGCTGCCGCCGCGGGGGGTGTGGGCGGGGTGGGCGTGTCTCCCGGGGCGGGTGCGACCACCCGCCGCGGGTTGCCTGCCCATCCCCGCCGCGGGAGGTTAGTATCGGCTGACTTCGCCTCCTTCAAGGTGGCGAAGTAAAACAGCCGATACTAGCCGAGCGAAACCAGTACCGCCGCTTTATAAATAGAAGCGGCGGTAACGGGTAAGTATCGGCGCGAAAGGTTAACGCTTCGTTAACTTTTCGCTGCCGTTTTCGGGCCTTTATAAATCGCGGTAAACGCGATTTCATGGTTAATGGCCGCGAAAACGGCCGCGAAAAGTTAACGAACCTTTATAAATATGCCCCTAGAGAGTAGTGGCAGCCAGATGGGATCCAGATCTTTGGATAGTTTCCTGGACTTTGGACATGAACTGCAGGAGAACAACAAGGAGCAGGATTGTAAGGTCAGGATTTTTTAAACTATACAGAGGGGCCAGCACTTGGGCAAATTTTAGATTTGGGGATGGACATGCCCTTTAAGGTGTATTAATGGGTTTTAAATTAAAGGGTTATGTAAGTCCTTAAAGGTTAGCAATCAATACACTCATTATTCAAGGTGACTGTTTTATTCTCCCAATGACTTTTCTGTATCATTTTAGTAAAATTTCTGCAACTATATAAGATAGTAACAAGAAAGGATTAGAGATACTAAAGGGGGACTGTGGTCCAAAAATTACTTAGGTAATTGATAGAAATTGCTCCCTGAGAATTTTTGCCAATTTATTTCATTTTTGTTTATTTTGCATAGTTTTGAAGATATTTACATTTTTGTGTGTGATACGGCAGCAGCATCACCAGGTCCCCTGCACTTCCTGCTTCCTGCTCTGAAACTGTCAATCTGTCCTGTGTCTCCTCCTCCCCTTTGCAGCCCCCCTGGTCCCTCCCACTCATGGACCCCATGGTCCTTCCAGCTCCAGGCCCCCCATGGCCCATTATCTTACAGCCCCATCCACTTGTGGGTGTCGTGGCCCTGCCCACTCACAGGTTACTGAAAACAAATCCAGATGGACATTGCAGTATTACAATACAGGCAGATCCAAACTCTTTCTGTACTGACCTAGAGCATGTGTCTACAGTGACTGACTGTCTTCCTCTTCATGCTGTATCCTCAGGAGCTCTGTGCTGAACAAATAGCCCCGCCCCCAACACAGGCAGGAAACTGAGCCTCCAACTCACATGATCTACTGCAGGATCCTAACGCCTGCAGATTCACTTCCGGTTTTCCGATTTTTACCAATTTTTTTTTGCCAGACACTGGGGAATTGCGGAAACACAGATGGGGTGCCAGGACAGCGGGAAAGGACCCCAAAAATGGCACAGTCCTGCCAAAACTGGACGGTTGGGCGCTATCTGATAACTCCCTCGACTGCCTCCGAGTGCTGTAACTAGGAATCCCCCCCCCCACCTCATTTTTGATTTTTTCTGTAGTGTAGGGCTCCCTCCCCAGCCCCACCCGCTGTATATTTGCAGAAACTCCCCCGATCATTAGCCACCCCTCTCTCCACCGACGTACTGTCACAGCCTCTGCTTGCTTGAAACTGCAAGCAGGAGGCCGGACTGGCAGCCGCCGTGATTGGCAATCCTGAACGCCAGTGAGAGAGGCAAGGTAAGTAATGATCGGGGGAGTTTCTGCAAATATTACTATGCGGTTGGGGTTGGGGAGGGAGCCCTACACTACAAAAAAGGATTTATGCTAGGGGGAGGGAGAGCAAATGGGAGGGGGGGGGCTGCAGTGCACATGGCGAATTCTCCCGGAGGAGAGACAGGAGGTAGAGCCCTATATGGACTCTGCCAGGCTCCTGGTAGTCAGTAGTGGGTTAAATTATAGTTTTGGGGGTGGACATGCCTTTAAGGCACGAATAGAGCTAAAGTCCTAGACAGAAAATTATTGTTACATGGAGGAGGAAGGCAGAGAACAGAAGGAAGAATCACAGATAAGGATCAGATATTTTTTTTACCACACCCTGAAGTATTGGGAGGGATGAAGGTTGTGTCAAAAAGGGCACAATCCCTAAGGAATGTTTTGTGCCCCAGTATGATCAAAAGGGAGACAAAAGGGGAACATTGAAGAATTTGAGAGAAGTGTAACAGGGAAAACATAAAGTAGAACAATCACCATTATAAATCTTCCTACATAGTTTTTCTACTTACATTAAAACCTGTAATATCCAATATATTGGTTGCACCATACATCCCCTTTAAGCAAGGGCAGAGAACATATAAGTGATATAGGTAAACCAGGACAGAAGCCCAGTAGGTAGGCACTTGACGACTTGCAATGGAGGAGATAAGTCTAAATTCAGTATTCAAGTTTTAGAGCAAATAAAAAAGATAGATCGAGGTATAAAAAAAGACCCTTCTTAAACAAGGCAAGATGGATGTGGGTGTTGGAGACAGAATCCCAGAAGGTCTTTATGCAGTGTGGGAAATCTCATGTCACATGTACATTAATATAGGCTTAAAGGACCTGTCCACTTGAAAAACTATTTTTTTTAATATTAAAACGTCGGTCGGAGGTCGGCAACCCTAAGGGGCATATTTATAAAGGTTCGTTAACTTTCGCGGCCGTTTTCGCGGCCATTAACGCATGAATCGCGTTTACCGCGATTTATAAAGCCCCGAAAACGGCCGCGAAAAGTTAACGAAGCGTTAACCTTTCGCGCCGATACTTACCCGTACCCCCGCCGCTTCTATTTATAAAGCGGCGGTACTGGTTTCGCTCGGCTAGTATCGGCTGTTTTACTTCGCCACCTTGAAGGAGGCGAAGTCAGCCGATACTAACCTCCCGCGGCGGATGGGCAGGCAACCCGCGCGGGTCTCGCACCCGCCCCGGGAGACACGCCCACCCCGCCCACACCCCCCGCGGCGGCAGCGGCGACCACCCGCCACCGCCGCCACTTCCCAGCAGCCCCTCCCAACCCGTTCCCCGTTCGCGGCAATCTCGGAACGGGAGGCTAGAAGGGGCTGCCGGGAAGGGCCGCAGCAGGTGGTCGCGACCACCGCCGCGCACCCCCTCCCCGGCAACCCCTCCAAGCCCCCCGCCCCGGCCCTCCGGGGAGGGGACGGGGGAGCCGCGGGGGGGGTGGAGGCTCCTCCAGCGGGGCCCTGAGAAGGGCCTTTTGGGGCTTAGGGGTCCCGCAGCTCGAACCGGGACCCCCCTCCCCGGCCCTTATAAGGGCCCTTGCGGCACTTACAAGTGCCCTTGCGGCTCTGACAAGAGCCTTTTGGGGCTTAAGGGGTCCCGCAGCTCGAACCGGGACCCCCCTCCCGCCCTTATAAGGGCCCTTGCGGCACTGACAAGTGCCCTTGCGGCTCTTATAAAGCCCTTTGGGGCTTAGGGGTCCCGCAGCTCGAAACAGGACCCCCTCCCCGCCCTTGTAAGGCCCTTGCGGCACTTACAAGTGCCCTTGCGGCACTAATAAGTGCCTTTGGCGGGGGTCCCGCAGCTCGAACCGGGACCCCCAGTGCGGCTCTCTAAAAGAGCCCTTGGGCGACGTCTTCGGGCTGGCGACACCAACCCCACTCAGGTCGCCGATGCCAGGCAGACTCACTGCGGCCGCCAGTGAGCCCGCTGGCCACCGCCGGCCTCAGCGGAGCCGATGTTGCCAGCCGCTTCTTTCTTCTTTCTTCAGCCATCTACTGCGATGGCATCTGAGTTCCGCGGCGGAAAGCTCCTCTTTATATAGGTTTGCAGAATCCATAATCCGTTTCTGATTGGTCAATTTTTAATACTTGCTTTACTTAACCAATCAGATTTCTGGAAATTCCAGAAATCTGATTGGTTAATGTAAAGCAAGTATTAAAAATTGACCAATCAGAAACGGATTATGATTTCTGCAAACCTATATAAGAGGAGCTTTCCGCCGCGGAACTCAGATGCCATCGCAGTAGATGGCTGAAGAAAGAAGAAGAAGCGGCTGGCAACATCGGCTCCGCTGAGGCCGCGGTGCCAGCGGCTCACTGGCGGCCGCAGTGAGCCTGCCTGGCATCGGCGACCTGAGTGGGGTTGGTGTCGCCACCCGAAGACGTCGCGTCGGATCAAGACGCCGGCAACATCGGCCTCGTTGAGGTCGCCGGCGCCCGCCGGGGGTACCCCTGGCGGCCGCAGGGGTACCTCTCGGGGTCGGCGGCCTCGGCGGAGCTGGTGTCGCCGGGACTGGAAGAAAGAAGACCCCCAAGGGCTCTTTTAAAGCCGCACTGGGGGTCCCGGTTCAGCTGCGGGACCCCCCGCCAAAGGCACTTGTCAGTGCCGCAAGGGCCCTTATAAGGGCCGGAGGGGGGTCCCGGTTCGGGCTGCGGGACCCCCTAAGCCCCAAAAGCCCTTCTCAGGGCCCCGCTGGAGGGACCTCCACCCCCCCACGGCTCCCTCCCGTCCCCTCCCCGGAGCGGCCGGGGCGGGGGCTTGGAGGGGTTGCCGGGGAGGGGGTCGCGGCGGGTGGTCGCGCCCACCTGCTGCGGCCCCTTCCCGGCAGCCCCTTCTAGCCTCCCGTTCCGAGATTGCCGCGAACGGGAACGGGTTGGGAGGGGCTGCTGGGAAGTGGCGGCGGCGGCGGGTGGTCGCCGCTGCCGCCGCGGGGGTGGGTGGCGGGGTGGGCGTGTCTCCCGGGCGGGTGCGACCACCCGCCGCGGGTTGCCTGCCCATCCCCGCCGCGGGAGGTTAGTATCGGCTGACTCGCCTCCTTCAAGGTGGCGAAGTAAAACAGCCGATACTAGCGAGCGAAACCATTACCGCCGCTTTATAAATAGAAGCGGCGGTACCGGGTAAGTATCGGCGCGAAAGGTTAACGCTTCGTTAACTTTTCGCGGCCGTTTTCGGGCTTTATAAATCGCGGTAAACGCGATTCATGCGTTAATGGCCGCGAAAACGGCCGCGAAAAGTTAACGAACCTTTATAAATATGCCCCTAGGAGTAGTGGCAGCCAGATGGGATCCTCTTTGGATAGTTTTCCTGGACTTTGGACATGAACTGCAGGAGAACAACAAGGAGCAGGATTGTAAGGTCAGGATTTTTTAAACTATACAGAGGGGCCAGCACTTGGGCAAATTTTAGATTTGGGGATGGACATGCCCTTTAAGGTGTATTAATGGGTTTAAATTAAAGGGTTATGTAAGTCCTTAAAGGTTTAGCAATCAATACACTCATTTATTCAGGTGACTGTTTTATTCTCCCAATGACTTTTCTGTATCATTTTAGTAAATTTCTGCAACTATTAAGATAGTAACAAGAAAGGATTAGAGATACTAAGGGGGACTGTGGTCCAAAAATTACTTTAGGTAAATTGATAGAAATTGCTCCCCTGAGAATTTTTGCAATTTATTTCCATTGTTTATTTTGCATAGTTTTGAAGATATTTACATTTTTGTGTGTGATACGCACAGCATCACCAGGTCCCCTGCACTTCCTGCTTCCTGCTCTGAAACTGTCAATCTGTCCTGTGTCTCCTCCTCCCCTTTGCAGCCCCCCTGGTCCCTCCCACTCATGGACCCCATGGTCCTTCCAGCTCCAGGCCCCCCATGGCCCATTATCTTACAGCCCCATCCACTTGTGGGTGTCGTGGCCCTGCCCACTCACAGGTTACTGAAAACAAATCCAGATGGACATTGCAGTATTACATACAGGCAGATCCAAACTCTTTCTGTACTGACCTAGAGCATTTGTCTACAGTGACTGACTGTCTTCCTCTTCATGCTGTATCCTCAGGAGCTCGTGCTGAACAAATAGCCCCGCCCCCAACACAGGCAGGAAACTGAGCCTCCAACTCACATGATCTACTGCAGGATCCTAACGCCTGCAAGTTCACTTCCGGTTTTCCGATTTTTACCAATTTTTTTTTGCCAGACACTGGGGAATTGCGGAAACACAGATGGGTGCCAGGACAGCGGGAAAGGACCCCAAAAATGGCACAGTCCTGCCAAAACTGGACGGTTGGGCGCTATCTGATAACTCCCTCGACTGCCTCCTGAGTGCTGTAACTAGGAATTCTCACTGTGTGGGAACTTTACTATCTGTTCTCACTGTGTGGGAGCTCTCTGTCTGTTCTCACTGTGTGGGACCTTTACTGTCTGTTCTCACTGTGTGGGATCTTTAATGTCTGTTCTCACTGTCTGGGACCTTTACTGTCTGTTCTCACTGTCTGGGATCTTTACTGTCTGTTCTCACTGTGTCAGACCTTTACTGTTTATTGTCACTGTGTGGAGCCTTAACTATCTGTTCCCACTGTGTGGGACCTTTAATGTGTGCTCTTACTGTATGAGTGGTAGATTGCTCAACCAAACATATACTTTGCTGCAGATATTATTTTTTTATATTTTCTTTACTAAATGTGTTAAGATATTGTTAAAAGGCATTTCATACGGTTAGATTAGCTTTAGATAGTTTGTTAGGTTAGGTTAGGTAAGTTAGGGCCCTATTAAAAGAGTCTACCTTGACGTGGTGGCAGGCTTCTTTGGGCAAAATTCTTTATTCTTCAGGAATTATGGTGTGGATAAATGTCGTTTTAAAGAAATTGTACAAATAAATGTTGTCAAGTTCAAAATGGCTAGCTGCGCTGTCACCCAGAAAGCCACGCCCACACAAAAAGCATGCCACATATAGGCGGCAATCAGAGTTTGGCTCAGGTGGCAAAAACCTTAGAGACACCCCTGAGCTGTGTTTCACCTCTCCCTTTGCTGTGGCTGCTGGTTGATATATGAAATTAACCTTTGGGTAATAGAGGTCAGCTACATATAGATTATAGATGGCACTCTCATGAGTATAGTAAAAGTCTATAGTGGTGCCATCTATTATCTATACGTTTATGACTTAGTACCTGGAGCTGGGAGGTATTCCTCGATGTGTATGCACCCCATGAGGGGTAACTGAGTTGTTGGTGTGCCACCATGGTCATTTCCAATTTTCTCTGCATACTAAAGGTCAGCATCCACATTCTACATTAGCTGGGTGATACCCAGCTAAATGTAGGCAGTGCATGCACATGCTCTGTAGTGTTCAGCAGATCAAAACAAGGAAGCTGCAGCCTTGCTACCTAGAAGCTGACAGCCAATCATATAACGGCACAGAGATCTTCCCTCTCCCTGACACAGAATAGGAATTTACATTTGTTTTTTTCAAACACATTCAATGTGTGCTATGCTGTCGTAATAATTATAAAATACTTAAATACATAAAACAAAATTAATCTTTGCAGGGTATTTGTTAGCTAGCATAGATGTAAGTCTGGAGATTTAAACTTTTGGACTATGTATTTCTAAAAATATCCCAATGAGCCACCACTGCAGATGCAAGAAATAAAGATACATTTAGAGGCTTTATGTTTTGCTAGTAACAGAATTAAAAAATGTCATTAAAATGAACTGACAATTTTGAATTGCCCCAGGAAGGCTGTATGCTCACACTGGCTGCTAAATAAACGGAAGGGTACCATGCAGCTTTTAAAATCTTATCCAGGACTTCCATATTGGTGTGTTGACATCTGTATAGAAAATGCTCTGTGCATAGAGCTAATGAATACTGGAGCAAGGGGCGTGGCTCTTTGAAGAATACAAGGGCTGTGAATTGTACTGGCAACAACATGGAAACCTTCTTAGTTACAGAATTACTTACATGTACTCAATGCATCTTACTTAAGAAGAATTTTACAATTCTATTGTGTTCTACGTTAAGAGCAAAAAAAGTTTAGTTCTCCTTTAAGCCAAGCATAGTTTTATATCATTGTCTGTGTTTTCACCTGTTCTTATATTATATGGGGACAGATCATTTCCCTTGATAAAAGAATTGTATGTTGGACTTCAATAAAAGAGAAACTACAGATACAAATAGGAAGTTACTGTAGAACATGCCGTTGGTAATATTTTTAGTAGCCAATAAGTCGGCTCTTTTTAATATAAAATGAGAACTACAGATTCATGTTTGGATTCAGCATTACTCATAAACGGGGATATTCAACAAAATATATTTTTTTAAAGGATTTCAGGATTGTAGGAGACCCATTCTATTTCCAATGTTGACTACAGGCTGATAATTATTATCTGAGTTGTTGGGTGTCAGTAAAAATTATTTCCCCCTACCCCTGTTAAGAGGTAAATACTTAAAAGCAGTCACTCCCATTTCAGGGATAGCACACATAGGGGGCAATTTATCGTAAGCCGTAGTGCTTTGAATCACATCTTTAAGTCACACTAACCATTGGTAAATTGGATGGCGTGACGTTAAGATGAGATTTGAAGCACTACGGCTCTTGATAAATATCCCCCTGTGTTTGCTATCACTAAAATTATGATGGCTGCATGGGTATCGTGTTTGTGTCATTTTTAGTGCAACTTCTAGCCTCAGCTTTTAACTGGTGTTAGACTGGTGTTATACTTTTGCATTCACCCAATGATTTTTATTTTAGCATGGCTGACAGTATTGTCTAAAGAGGCTTATGTTCCTTTTAAAAATGCAAGGCAATGGATTTATATTATAATGCATTGCTGTTATCTGATATAAAGTCCAAATTAAACATCCAGGAAAAGGAAGTCACGCACATAAAGAAAAGGAAATGTTTAGAGTTCACTGTTGATTTTCATGCCAATATTGTAAATATATGGGAATGTATACAAACATGTGCATCTAATATAACTGGTTAGCTAGCAATTCAAATAAATTTGCCTTTACGTTTTTTCTTTTGGCTGGTTGTAGACAATAATATAATACATACCTTAGACTGCAAGCTTTTCGGGAGTATGGTCTGCAAGGCCACACTGCATTTTTGAACATTTTGAACATTTAGTTGTGTGTTTCTGTGTGCTTTCATTTGTGTTTCCCAAGGGATTGTTGGTAAAAACACCAAAATACGCTTGTACAGTGTGCTTGTGCAGACCAAAAATAATGTTTATATCAGTTTCAAAAGCAGACAGGTTTGCAACGCATACAGTACGGTATAGTACCTACAATTCCCATTAAAACCATCTGGCAATAGAGATTGCAAACTAAAGCACAAATGGACAACACAAATTGACAAATGCAACATTGTACACACATTGTAATCCAGAACTGAAAAGGTTCAGCACTATTTAGGAGAAGTGTTTGCCCCACTCTTCCATCTGCTGCACCAAGAGTCAACTAAAATGCTCACTTCTGGGAGAACAGCAGATAGGAAATCTACTTTAGAAATTATTAATTTCAAAAGTACATTAATTTGTGCTATATATTGATAAGCCTGATATTGTTGGAAAACTAGTATAAATAGTATAGGCTTAAAACGATTGTATCTTCCAATGGTTTGTCTTAAATAGATGTCCTATGTCCTTATTTTTAATGAATATTTTTTACTGTTTTTTTCAACCACAGTTTGTTGCTCATTTTACACACATTTTTTCTTTGTCTTTTCTCTTTAGAAATGTAGTGGTAAATAATTCAATTGTGCAACAATTTTGCAGCAAATTATTGTGCAAATGAATTGGCGAAAAGACGCTTGTTTATAAATTTGCCCCTCAGTCTTACGTGCACTTGGGCAACTGACAATTTAGAAAACTGACAAGCTAGTTTTATTTTCTAAACCAGTTCCTGTATGTAACAATGGGAAATATTTTAATCCTGAAAAGATGGATATATGTGGCATGCCCCATTCTAAATGCGATGTTTATCCACATTATATGTATATCACATTCATGTCAGTTTCTGTGGGTTTTTTTTTTTCTTTTTTACTGTTCTGACAAAGGATGGCAGCAATGGATTGCTCAGTTCTCATCATTAAATTCCTTGAAAGACCGTCTTTAACAGAAGCAGGTGTGCCTGGAGACCCTCATAAAAGACTGCTGGAGGCACTAAGGGATGCTTATTTGTTGCTGGGGTAACATAGCTGCCAAGAACCATCACTGGCATAAGTCAGGAAGATTTTATCCAGCATTTGCAGGCAGGCAAAGTTGGATGTACTCCAACAAGATGATGCAAAATATTGTGTGAATACTGCCCTGGATAGTGGCATATAGCCCATGTTCCCAACCAATAACATGTGCAGTCTATGTAAAGAATTTTGGAGAGCTCTACCGGGAACTCTCACATAACCTTTATGTACCAATCTGCAATGTAAATTGTGTTGTTGGTGGTGTAAGAAACCCTATAAAGCTAACCTTGTTAGGTGCATCTCTGTTGTTAAATGCAGCCTTTTGAACTTACAGTTCTTGCTTTGTCCTACAGTTTTTGCTTTGTGTTTGCCACTATTGCATCTGGAAGCCATTCTAACCAATTCCCAACAATTTGCATGGATTAAGGAAGGGGTTTAAGGTTTTTTGTGGCAGTCAAGCTGCTTTGATCAAACAAGCACTCACAACTGTTTCCACCAAAGGTACCAAAGCAATAGCATCTCTTTTGCCTAGCTTTTTTTTAACTCAAACATAAGCCACTGAAGCCATGCGTATACATAGTATTTTGAATTGCAAGCTTTTTTTTGAGACTTTAATGAATGAATGAACTAATTGTAAAGCAGAACTGGGTGTTTTTAGTGCTATGTAAGAGTAAACAAAGGGTTTGGCAAACTCGGCTGTACCCTAAGTGACTAAAACGCACCTCTGGGAGATGAGCAGATAGGGATGGGGAAGAAGAACAGACAAAAAAATGATGATGAGCACACTTTAAATTTGTGTTGCCATTCAATGGCTTTGTAGCACCTTACCTAAAAAGAATAGTTTAGAAAGGTTATGGGAATACTTGTTAAAAGGCATGTACACCCTTTTGTCACTCACCTTATACCTTTCTTCTACCTTCAAATTGTGTTTTTTTCCTTTTTATTTTTCCCCCCTGTCATTTCTAAATAGTAGATTTCATTTACTTTTTCCAGTCTTTCTTCTTTATGAAGGAAGGAGTCTCATTGCATTGCATCTGGCAAACGGAATATTCAGTCAGTATCCAGTCAGCTCGATTTGGCATATTTCAAAAATGTGAGGCCAGATTTATCTGAAGGTTTCATTTGTATGTGCCAGTTAATATCAATACAAAAACTCAAACTATGTCAGTATTATGACACGCTGAAGATTTGGGAGACTGTGGCAGATTAAAATCAATTTTATGTAGGTACACTATTGAGAAATACATTGCACAGAGCTGTGCTAAGATCAGGTTCACCTCCTTATCCTGCCCCTGCAGCTCTACACTATATTGTTTCTATAAATGTAACTATTAAAGGGATAATCTTAAAGGGTATACAGATGGAATGCAAGATGGCAACTGCCCACGATTCAGAGATTATTGGCCCACAGTGTAGAAGCAGCAGAGGAGGTTGTGCCTTAGGCAGCACAAAAGTAACAAGGACGTTTCTTAGGCCCCTCTCCTGAAGCCAGATTTACCATTGTGCCCAGCAGGAATGTGACTGGGGGTTCCTGTGGTTTCAGGTGTGGCACACATTTTACACACATTTTAACATAATATACTTTTGTTTTCCTCTTGTAGTAAAACCAGACAGGCAAGGTTAAAGGCCTTGCACTTATTGGGCTTTTGAAATGTGAATCTGCCACTGCTCCTCCCTTTTCCAATCTTCAGAGTTGTTGTGTCTACTACTTAAAGGTTATCTCCAATGGTAAAATAATCTTTTGCTATTCAGTTTTATTGAAGTGCGAGTACACAGAGTCCATCACGACAGAGGACACGGCGGAGGAGTGACAGATCGGATAAGTTCCCAATCTTCTCTCCTGGCTCTTGCAGGTTTATTGAAGAATGGGAGGTAAGACACAGCTCCTGTACCTCCTGTCCTTCAATGAAACTGAATAGCAAAAAAAACATTTTACCAGTGGAGATACCCATGACCTCACTCTAAACAAAAATGAGCAGTTAGAAACCGTTCATGTTATTGCCAAAATTGGTCTTGGCACAATTCGTAGACCTACTCATGTGCACATGTCGCACACCCCAAAGGCTTTCTCTGGCTTTGTTATTATTATTGTTATTAAAAAAATAATTAAAATATATGAATAAAGGAAAGGTTTTCCATTTATGGTATATTCACCAACTTCTATCATAGCTTGGAGGAATCTGCTTCACATTTCCCATATGGAGATTACCTGCACATGGTTTGTGCTGGCTAAAGTCAGGAAGATAACAATAAACAATTTGTTGGTAATTTGTCATTCAAGAAAGCTGCAGATCCCCAATAATGATGTCCTTATTTGTTTCCCTTATTTATAAAATGATACTTGTTTCCCTTATTTATAAAATGATACTATGAAACATTTGGTCTCTGATGACATTTGGTTATAGTTCCCTACCTGATTTACAGTGAATGTAACCTTAAGTTAACAGACTGCATGCAGTTAAAATGCAGTTCCACTTCCTACTGAACTTATGTTAATTCTCTGCAAATCATTTCTTCCTTCTATCAGTTCAGTGGGTTCTGTTACACAATTTTGTTTAAGCTTTTTATCATACCACTTCCAATACAATAATTTCATTCTCCATGATCTCTAAACCTTCTCAGTTCCACCCTTTGACTTCACTCCATATCTCTTCCACTCACCACATTTGCTGCCCTCCTCAAATCATAGCCACTCATCCAGAGGACCCTAATCTCTCTACTAATAATATGCTTACCAGCTGCACTGATTAAAATAGGCAAATTGGGTATTCAAGGCCTGTAATCTCACAAGGATTCCCTTGTGGATTAATATGGATTAAACCAAATGATAAAATGTTAACAAAAAATTAAATAACAAAAAAAAAGAAAAAAATAAAAGGACTATATGATGAAGATCTGCTTTCGAATGTGAAGAAAACTACCTGTTTTTTTGCACATAAACAATGGCACTTTTAACTAGCACACCTGTATAGATTTAGGTATTGTTGACTTGGTTATTATTCAAGCATAACCATATTGTAAACGCCACTCATACAGGTATGAATATCCACTATGTGGTGGCTACAGATAAATTACTTAAATTCTTCTTTCTTTGCTTTGTAAATGCAAATGTCATTAAAGGAAGGTACACTGTAAAGCAAGTTAAGTTTAATTGGAAGCAGTAGTTTTAAAAAAATCTCCCCCCCCACTTTTTTTTTTCTTAAGCTGGGTACACACAGTACCGATAAAGGCTGGTTACACACAGTACCGAAAAGCTGGGTACACACAGTACCGATAAGGCTGGGTACACACTGTACCGATAAAGCTGGGTACACACAGTACCGATAAGGCTGGGTACACACTGTACCGATAAAGCTGGGTACACACAGTACCGATAAAGCTGGTTACACACAGTACCGATAAAGCTGGGTACACACAGTACCGATAAAGCTGGGTACACACAGTACCGATAAAGCTGGGTACACACAGTACCGATAAAGCTGGGTACACACAGTACCGATAAAGCTGGGTACACACAGTACCGATAAAGCTGGGTACACACAGTACCGATAAAGCTGGGTACACACAGTACCGATATACTGTGTGTACACACAGTACAGATAAAGGCTGAATGTTCGTTTGGAAAAGAGGGAAAATTTGCTGTGTTAGGGGGAGCGCTTGGGACTGTGTGTATACAGATCTTTGAAAGATGACAGACAGGATCTTGCAGATCCTGTCTGTCATCTTTCAGAAATCTGTAGTGTGTGTACCCAGCTTAAGTCCCTCCTGAGCGTACCTTTGCTGATGTAAAGTGACATCTTAGATGCGCAGTGTAGACTGTTAAGCTCCGCCCCTCTGAGACTAGCTGAATCTCCTTCTTCTTAAGCCTCCAAAAGCACTAATCCTTTTGTTTGTGCACGCCCGTGCACAGATGCATGTGCGTGTGACACCGCCACGCTGTGCTAGTTACAGGCACTTTTACAGCATGGCACGGTGTGATGATGTCACGTGTGCATACACACGCGTGCATGAACCAAACGATCACTGGTTTTGGAGGCTTAAGAAGAAGGAGATCCAGCAAGTTTTAGAGGGGCGGAGCTAAACAGTCTACACTGCACATCTAAGATGTCACTAACTTTACATCAGCAAAGGTACGCTCAGAGGGACTTAAGGTGGGTACACACACTACAGATTTCTGAAAGATGACAGACAGGATCTGCAAGATCCGGTCTGTCATCTTTCAAAGATCTGTATACCCACAGTCCTGAGCTCTCCCCCAAACACAGCAAATTTTCCCTCTTTTCCAAATGAGCGTTCGGCCTTTATCTGTACTGTGTGTACCCAGCTTTATCGGTACTGTGTGTACCCAGCTTTATCGGTTCTGTGTGTACCCAGCTTTATCAGTACTGTGTGTACCCAGCTTTATCGGTTCTGTGTGTACCCAGCTTTATCAGTACTGTGTGTACCCAGCTTTATCGGTACTGTGTGTACCCAGCTTTATCAGTACTGTGTGTACCCAGCTTTATCGATACTGTGTGTACCCAGCTTTATCGGTTCTGTGTGTACCCAGCTTTATCAGTACTGTGTGTACCCAGCTTTATCGGTACTGTGTGTACCCAGCTTTATCAGTACTGTGTGTACCCAGCTTTATCGGTACTGTGTGTACCCAGCTTTATCGGTTCTGTGTGTACCCAGCTTTATCAGTACTGTGTGTACCCAGCTTTATCGGTACTGTGTGTACCCAGCTTCCTTTAATCGTTTAACTGTGTGGACCGCTTAGCGCCTTCACCACCCCCCTCGTGTTTTTGGGGTTTTCGGCCCCCCAGTTTTTAACAGATTGTCCAATGAATAGTTTTGAAGTTGGTCCCGGATTCTTGCTCCCTTCCAGGGTTGTATATGGTTGCCCTAGCCCCTAGGTGGTCTATAAAGATTGATTTGAAGGACAATGTGGTCCTGGGTGGAGCGGCAGAACTGTACCAGTCTGGGACCTATAGCAGGGGGCACAGGCCACCCCCGGTTTACTATTTACATTGATTCACAACACCAGGGAATTGCCAGTCGGTGGTGTGGTATATCACAGGGGCAATCACATGGTTTTTTTAAAATAATGACAAATAATTGAATAAATCTAATTGTCCAGCAATATGAGGAACGATCTCTAGTAACTAATCTCACACCTACCGGCCAGTCCCAGGACACAGAGAAGGAGAAATCTCTTCATGTTCCCGCTGTTCTGTTCCTGCTCCTTCTCTCCGAGCTTTTCAACCTCTACATGTCGCCACCTCCCCTCCGAGTCAAACCACCTGGATGTTCTCAGGACTCTGGTGCTAAATATAATACTGGAGGGAACTACAAAGGGAAAGTATAAATTTACAGTTCAGCTAGGGACTGTGTGTGTCTGTGAGTTCATGTCCTGGTCGCGATTCAATATCGTGTTCGTGAACGTTAGTAAATCACTTAAAGCCATTTACCCACTGCAGGATTTTAACGCCAGGTATGAGCCGGCACTAAAACTAGCGCAAACACGATATTAAATCGCATTCGACGCTAATATAGAGTTAAACTCACGCTAAATGGTAGCGAACTGGTTAGCGCCATAAATTTATCCAGCAGCTCTAGGTAAATCGGCCCCAATAACAATGTTACGGTAAAGTAAAGGGTGTTTAAAATATTCATTATTGTGTGTGTTTGTCATGGAAATGAAACAGCGGTGTTGGTTATATACAGTAGATATGTGATGGTTATATACAGTAGATATGTGTTGGTTATATACAGTAGCGATGTGTTGGTTATATACAGTAGAGATGTGTTGGTTTATGTACGTAGTATGTGTTGGTTATTACAGTACGAGATTTGGTATATAGTGAAATTGTTGGCTTGATCAGTACGAACTGATGTTATACATAGATATGTGTTGGTCTTTTATATACAGTAGTAGATATCCGTGAATTGTGGTTGATTATACAGTAGATAGTGTTGCGTAGTATACAGTAGTCAGTATGTTGATACGAGAGATGTGTGGTTGTATTATACATGTAGAGATGTGTCGGTTTTAATATACAGTAGAATTATGTGATGGTATAGAACAGAGATAGGTTGGTTATATACAGTAGACTATGTTGTTGGGTATATCAGTAGATATGTTCGCGGTTATATACCCGTAGAAGATCTGGTTGGTTATATACAGTAAGATGTGATTGGATAGTTATATGCTGTATTAGATATTGTTTGGATATATATGTTATCAGTAGATATTGTCTGTATATCCTAGATGGTTTTATATACAGTAGAGATGTGTGTTGTTATATACAGTAGATAATGTGTCTGGTTATGTACAGTAGATATTTGTGGATTAAGTAGATATCGTTTTAATACAGATATAGTGTTTTTTTTGGTTATATACCATAGATATGTGTCGGTTATATACAGTAGATATGTGATGGTTATATACAGTAATATGTTTTGGGTTTATCCAGTAGATATGTGATGGTTATAATACAGTAGAGATGTGTTGGTTATTACGGTGTAAGTTAGTACAGTAGATATGTTGTTGGTATATACAGTGATAGTTGTTTGGTTATATACGTGGATATTTGGTTGAAATATTGTGTTGTGGTTATATTACAGTAGATAGTGTTTGGTTCTATTAACAGTAGATATGTGTTGGTTATATTACAGTAGAGATGTTGGTTGGTTATATACAGTAGAGATGTGTTGGTTATATACAGTAGATATGTGTTGGTTATATTACATACAGTAATATGTGTGTTTGGTTATATACGTTGAGATGGTTGGTTATTAACAGTAAGATGTTGGTTGGTTATGTACAGTATGAGATGTGTTGGTTTATATACAGAGATAGTGTTTGGTTATTATCAGTAGATATTGGTTGGTTTATACATGTGTAAGATAGGGTTGGTTATATACAGTAGAGATGTGTTGTTATGTACAGTAGAGATGTGATGGTTATGTACGGTGATATGTGATGTGGTTCATGTACAGTAGATATGTGTTGGTTATATACAGTAAGCGAGTGTGGTATATTACCAGTGATATTCTGGTCGGTATATTACAGTAGATATGTGTTGGTTATATACAGTAGATATGTGTTTGGTTATGTACAGTAGATATGGTGATGGGTTATGTTAAGAGATATGTGTTGGTTATATACAGTTGCGATGGTGTTTGGTTTTGATAGTGGTTATATACATAGTATGTGCTTGGTTATCTACAGTAGATATTGGTGGTTATTACAGTTAACGAATGGTTTGGTTATATACAAGAGTTGGTATGTCAGTGTATGTGTCGGTTATATACAGAGATAGTGTTTGGTTATATCCGTAGAATCTGTGTTGGTGTATATACACTAGCCGATTTTGCTTGTATGGTGATATATCAGTCAGTAGAATGTGTGGTTAATTACTAGTAAGATATGTGTTGGTTGATATACGGTAAGCGTGTGTTGGTTAATACTAGATATAGTCAGGTTACATTAGAATGTTTGGTTCTATCGTACGTAGATATGGGTTCCTGGGTTATATACAGAGAGATTGTGTTGTACAGGAATTTTGTATGACCAGTGTACGTTTATATAATGATAGTGTTGGTTATATACAGTAGAGTATTTGTGGTGTTATTAATCGTGAGATGTGTTGGTTAGTACGTGATATGTGTCGTTATATCCCGTAGATGTTTTGGTTATATACAAGTAAGAGATTGGTGTTGATGTCGGGTTTTATATACCAGAGTACGATGTGTGTCGGTTATCTACAGTAGTATGGTGTGTTGGTTATATACAGTAGATATGTGTTGGTTATATACAGTAGAAGTGTTGGTTATATGGTACAGTAGAGATGTGTTGGTTATGTACAGTAGATATGGGTTTATTACAGTAAGATATGGTGTTGGTTATATGACCGTTTAGAAGGTGGTTGGTTATACAGTAGAGATGTGTTGGTATGACCACGAGATATGTGTTGGTTTAACAGTAGATGTTTGTTAATATAGTAGATATGTGATGGTTATGCATACGAGTAGATTGTGGTTGGATACTACGTAGAAATGTGAATGGGTTTGGTTTATATCATGAAGTTGTGTTATATCTTGTGTTTGGTTATATACATAGAATATGTGAGGTTATATACACGAAATGTGCCGTTATATACGTTAGAATGGATGGGTTATATACAGTAAAGATGTGTGGTGTTTACCGTAAGATATGTGTTGTTATATATACAGTAGATATGTGTTTGGTTTATATACAGTTAGAGATATTGTTGGGTTATATACATTGGAGTCAAGTAGAATATGTGATGGTTAATATTACAGTAGATATGTGATGGATTAACAGGAGAGATGTGCTTGGTTATTACAGTAAGAGCTGTGTTGGGTTAAGTACGTAAGATATGTGGTTGGTTAGATACAGCTAAGAATGTGTTGGTTATATACAGTAGATATGTGTTCGGTTATATTACCGTAATTTTGTAAATGCCTTCGTATGGTTATGTATATACAAGTGAATATTGTCGCGTTATATACAGTAGAGTATGTGTTTAAAGTAGATTGATGGGTTATACAGTAGTAGATGATGTTGTTTGTATATACAGTAGAGTATGTGTTGGTATAGTACAGTAGATATGTGTGCGGTTTATACCATAGATAGAAGTTTGGTTATATATACAGATACAAGTATGTTGATGGTTATATACCCAGTAATATGGTTGTTAGATGTGGGTTATATACAGTAGAGTGATTGTGTTGGTCTATATACAGTAGATATGTTGGTGTATATACAGTAAGTCGGTGTGTTGGTATATATAGCAGGTGTTGATGGTAATGATGTCGTACAGTGTGAATATCTAGATGTGTGTCTTCATCTTAATGTGTATACTAACTGGTAGTAATATTCAGTTGTGTCGGTTATATACAGTAGATATGTGTTGGTTATATACAGTAGATATGTGTCGGTTATATACGTAGAGATGTGTCGGTTTGATAACGATATGAGATAGTGGATAGGTTATATACAGTAGATATGTGTCGGTTATATAGCAGAGATATGTGTCGGTTATATACAGTAGATATGGGTCGGTTATATACAAGATTTTTAGCGTAGTATTGATGTATTGTACAGTGTTATATACAGTTAGAGATGTGTTGGTTATATATACCGTAGCGAATGTTGTGGTTATATACAGTGATGGGGTAATAGTGAGTTGTTGGTTTATATACAGTAGAGATATTGTCTGGTATATACCAATGTGATTTATTCGAGAAGGTTGTTATACTCGTAGAATGTGGTTTTATTGTTGTCGGTTCTATACAGTAGAGATGTGTCTGGTATTATACAGTATCGATATGTGTCGTGTTATCTACGGAGATGTGTCGGGTTTTTATGACAGTAGAGATGTGTCGGTTATATACAGTTAGAGTGTGGTAGATAAGTGGAGTGTCGGTTTATATACAGTAGATAGGTGTGTTGTTATTATACAGTAGATATGTTGGTTTTCGCGTGCGGTTATATACAGTAGAGATTGTTGGTTGTCAGTAGATTAGATATGATATGTTAGATAAGTAATATGTAAGTATGACAGTAGATATGTGTATGGTATATACAGTAGAGAGGATGGTGTTGGTTATACAGTAGATATGTGTTGGTTATATACAGTAGATATGTGTTGGTTATAAGTCGATTTGTATAAGTAGTATTGTCGTTTAGTGTTATTATGTGTTGTTTATACAGTAGTATGGTATATAGTGGATATTTGTGTTTATCTAGTATCGTATTACAGTAGGATTGGTGAATCAGTAGGTTGGTGTTAATACAGGTAGAGATGTGGGTTGATCGTAGTTGTAATATACAGTAGATATGTGTCGGTTATATACAGTAGAGATGTGTCGGTCTAGTATTCATAGAGTGTTTTGTTATATACAGTAGATATGTGTCGGTTTTATACACGTAGAGATGGATATAGTGTATGTCGGTTATCATACTCGTAGAGATTGTGTATTATATGAGTTGTGGTATTACAGTAGATCGTATATAAGTGTATGTGTTGGTAATATACAGGAGCTATGTGTCGGTTATATACTAGATGTTGGTCGTTTCGTAGATTATGTGTCTTATAACAGTAGTAATATGATGGTTTATACAGTAGATATATTTGGTTATACAGAGTAGTAGATATGTGATGGATTATTACAGTAGAGAGTGTTGGTTATATCATTGGTGTTAGTGTTATAATAGCAGTATGATTTGTTGGTTATGATAAAGGTAGAATGTGTTGGTTATATACCAGTAGATAGTTGTGTCGGTGTATATACAGGTAGATAGATGTGTTGTTATACAGTAGATATGTGTATGGTTATATAGCAGTAGAGATGTGTTGGTTAATATAAGTAGATATGTGTCTGGTATATACAGTAGATCATGTGTGGTTATATACATAGCCGAATGTGTCGGTTATATACAGTTAGAGATGTTCGATAATATGGGTGTGGTTATATACAGTAGATATTGTCAGGTATATACATTGATTGTATAATTAGATATGTCGGTTATATCAAGTAGAGATGTGTGGTTATATACATAGAGATAGTGTCGGAATATACGTAGTACAGTGAAATACAGTAGATGTGTGCGTTTACGTAGAGAGTTTTCTACAGTAGAGATGTGTAGGTTAAGTATATTTCGGTATACAGTAGAGAGTGTGTATATCCTACAGTAGAGATGTGTCGGTTGTATATAATTATATATGTGTGGTTTTATATAACAGTAGATATGTGTCGTTTGTTATAGTACAGTAGATATGTGTCGGTTTAGTACCAGTAGCTAGTGTGTGGTTCCTACGGTTGTGAGTGTTATAAGGATTCTGTATATAGTGATCGTTTTGTTCATAGTTACTTTGTGGTATTAGAAGATGTGTCTGGTTATCTACGTAGATATTGGGTGGTTTATATACAGTAGTATATTGTGATTGGTTATATACATTCATGTTATACAGAAGATTTGTTGGTTATATACAGTAGAGAGTGTGTTGGTTTATCGAGATGTGTATACAATTTGGTATGTCATAGAGATTGTGTTGTTATACGAATTGTGTTATATACAGTTAGAGAGTGTTTGGTTATAAGCAGTAGAGATGTGCTTGGTTATATACAGTGCAGATGTTGGTTATATACAGTATGGTGTATATCGTAGGATTGGTTCTATATACGAATGTGTTGTTACGAGATGTGTTGGTTATATACAGTCCAGTAGATGTGTTTGGTCAATACCTTAGTAGAGTGTGTTGGTTATTACAAGTAAGATATGGTGTCGGTTATATACAGTAGAGATGTTGTTGGTATTATATACAGTGAGAGAGTGTTGTTATAATACAGTAGAGAGTGTGTTGGTTATATACATAGGATGTGGTTTTACAGTGATTGTTACAGTAGATGATGTTATGGTTATATACAGTAGAGAGTGTGTTGGGTTATATACCGTTAGATCATGTGTTGGTTATATACAGTAGAGGATGTGTGAGTTATAATACGAGATTTGGGTATATACAGTAGAATGTGTTGGTTATATACAGAGAGATGTGGTTATTATACAGTAGAGATGGTGTTGGTTATATATCGGATGGTTACGCGAGATGTGATTGAGTTATATACACGTAGAATGTGTTGATTCCATAGGATGTTATATACATAGAGAGGTTGTTATATACAGTAGCGATGTGTTGGTTATATACAGTAGATATTTGGGGGGAGTTTTCATGTAGAATATTGTGTTGGTATATACAGTAGATTGTGATGGTCTGTACATAGTATGTGTTGTGGTTTATAATCAGTAGATATGTGTTGTTATATACAGTCGATTGTTGTTATATAAGAGATGGTATATAAGTAGATTGAGGTTATAAACAGTAGAATGTGTTGGTTATATCAGTAATTGTCTATCGAGATGGTTGGTTATACATGTGATCATGTTGTTGGGTACTGAGTGTTATATACAGATATGTTGACAGTAGTTGTTTGGGTTATATAACAGTAGAGATGTGTTGGTTATATACAGTAGAGATGTGATGGTTATATACAGTAGAGATGTGTTGGTTTTATATCAGTAGATATGTGTTGGGTTATATAGTTAGATAGTGAATGGTTATACGTAGATGTGTTTGGTTATATACAGTTGAGATGTGTTGGTTAGTATTACAGTAGAATGTGGTGTTTAAGATGTGTGGTTATAGCAGTAGAGAGTTTTGGTTTTATTAGCAGTAGAGATGTGTTGGTTATATTACAGTAGAATGATGTTTGGTTATAACAGTAGAGATTTGGTGGTTATATATAAGTCGAGATGATTGTTGGTTATCTCCAGTAAGAAGGTGGTTATTTATACCGTAGAGTATGTGATGGTTTTATATTCGAGTAGAATCCTCATGTAGGTGGAGTGCACTCCACATGTATAAGTATACGAGATAAGAATGTTGTCGTCTACAATCTATACTCACGTACCAGAAACATGGTACGCAAAATGGTTATATATATTAGGTAAAAGGTGGATTCTGTAATCACAGCACTAGATGGGGTCTAGTACGTCAGGATGTTGGTTATGTACAGTGTTAGAAGGGGATAACAGGATAGAGCAGTCGCCCCTATTGTTATATACAATAAGAGATTGTATACATAGTGAGAGGTGTATTCAGAGTGTGTATACAAGCAATTTGTAATACAGCTAGAATTGTTTTACCTACAGTAGCGTGTGTCTAGGATACATCAATGTGAGTGCCCAGTTAATATACAGTAGAGAATGGTTGGTACAAATAACTATAAGATGATCTGTCTGTCTATAGAACTAATAGTGTTGGTATATCCACAGTGATAGTTGTATAAATACAGGAAGGAGTGTTTGTCAAGTATATCCTACTAGTACGAAGGAGAAATTCGCCTCAATGTGTTAATTATAAGTAGCGTTCAGAGAAGTGGATTTAGTACACAGTAGCAATAGCTATGCTTATGAGCGTGATCTAAGATAACTAAGTGTTGCAGTCCTTATACAGTGTTTGTTATATCATTAGTAAGTGATATACAGAGAGATGTGATTCGGTAACATACTATCCAGTCCTCGAACTGTCTGGTTAATGGACAGATATAGTCATATGTGATTTGAATATCGGTAAGTAGTTTGTTGATACAGAGAGATGTTGTTATATTACAGATAGTTTTTAATACCTCATCTGATTAAAGGACGATTGAGCTCACTTGTATATAAATTAAAATGCGTCAAATAAGACATATGTCTGTCTAGGGACATGGCTCATATTATACAGATATCATAGTGTGAGTTATAGACGTGAGCAGCCATTTTGGTTACATACAGTAGTTAGGCGAACAGTATATGCAGCTCCACCCATTATGGTGTGGATATAATATACACTAGAATGTCTTGGTTTAAAGCAAGTAGTTTACTATACCGCTAGGCATGCCGTGTTTAACATGTCAATAGGTGGTATAAAATAGGCATGTGCCCCCTATTTATGACAGAAGATAGGTGTTGTAATACTTAGCATGTGGGTTAATTACAGTAGAGATGGTAATGTTATATACACAGTATGTGCTATACCTACAGTGCGTAGTGTCTGGTTGAGATAGCAGCTCCAGCATAGTGTGTAATATATACAGTAGAGGAAGTGTTGGTGTACACAGTAATATGGAGGTACTATAAGATAACTGTCATACTACGGGTGGAATCAGTATTATGGCAGTCCCCACCTATGTATTAAAATAATATACATAGAAGGATGTTCTGTACACAACATAAGCTTGACCCTCATTACTGATACCTGTCTAACGGGACAACATAATGGAGCTCCCCACCCACATACGGTAATAAATACTATACAGAGAGGAATGTTTGTCATCACACAATAAGCTATACCCTCATACTGTAACTGTCTAAGGAAACAATATGCAGCTCCCCCCCAATGTATTATAATATAAGCATAAGACGAGGATGTTTCTGTACACACAATAAGCATACCCTCATTACTGTACTGTCTAAGGGAACAATATGGCAGCTCCCAACCCACATAGTATAATAAAATATAAGAGAGCAGGATGTCTGTACAACACAAGTAAGCCTTACCCTCATACTATTACTGTCTAATGGGAAACAATATGGACAGCTCCCCAAATCCATATGTATAATATACAGGAACGGAATGTTCTGTACACCACCAGATAGCTATACCCTCATACTAATACTGTGCTAGAGGAAACAATATATGGCAGCTTCCCACCCATATGGTATAATATATCAGAGAAGGATGGTGTTCTGTACACACAATAAGCTATACCTCATTGTTAGCGTTAGGAGAAACAATGAGTGGCAGCTTCCCACTATGTATAATATACAAGAAGGAATGTCGGTACATCAATAAGCTAGTACCTCATACTGTACTGTCTTAAGGGAAACAATATGGCAGCTCCCCCCCATCTGTTATAATATAATACAGAGAAGGATGTTCTGTACATACACATAAGCTATAACCCTCATACTGTACTGTACTAAGAGGGAAACATCATGGCAAGCCTCCCACCCATATATATAAATATAAATATACAGAGAAGAGGAAGTGCACATTATCCTCAACTGTCTTCTGGCTATGCAGCTCACCTATAAATATACTAACGGAACTAGAAACAAAATATCCCAACTGTACTGTCTAAGGGAAACAAATGGCAGCTCCCACCCCACATATGAAATTTAAATATACAGAAGAAGGAATGTTCCTGTACACAATAGCTATACCTCTACTTGTCTGTCTAAGGGAAAACAATATGGCAGCTCCCCCCTATGCTAAAATATAAATATCAGAGAAGGGAATGTTCTGTACACACCATAAAGCTATTAACCCTCATTTATGTACTTTCTAAGGGACAAGGCAGTCATGGCAGCTTCCCACACCATTATGATAATATAAATATACAGAGAAGGAATTTCTTGGGGGTCACACAACTAAGCTTATACCTCATACTGTACTGTCTAAGCGGAAACAATATGGCAGATCCCACACTATGTTTATAAATATAAAATACAGAGAAGGAATTGGTTCTGTACACAAAATAAAGCCTATACCACTATAACTGTACTGTCTATGGAAACCTCATGCAGCTCCACCCAATAATCATAACTATAAATACAGAGAAGGAATGTTCTGTACACACCAAATAAGCTATACCCTCATACTGTACTGTCTAAGGAAACACTATGGCACTCCCACCCCATTAGTATAAATACTAAATATCACAGAGCAGGAAGGTTTTCTGTACACCAAATAGCTTACCCTACTACTAGTAACTGTCGAAGGGAACAATTGGCAGCTCCCACCCATAGGTATAAATTACAGAGGAACGGAATGTTCTGTACAACCAATAAGCTATACACCTCATACTTATGATCTAAGGGAACATTATGGCAGCTCTCCCACCCATATAGTAAATAAATATACAGAGAAGGAGTTCTGGTACACACAATAAGCATCCACTCATCATACGTGTACTTCTAAGGGAAACCAATATGGCGCTTCCCACCATATGTATAAATAATGACAGAGAAGGATGTTTCATGTACTACAATCACTTATACCCTCTACTTCCTGTCTAAGGGAAACAACTATGGCAGCTCCCACCCATTATGTTTATAAAATCGAGGAGAAAGAATGTTGTACACCACAATAAGCTATACCCTCATACTGTACTGTCAAGGGAAAACAAAATATGGCAGCTCCCACCCAGATGTATATAAATATAAGAGAAGGAAATGTTCTGTACATCCAATTAAGATATACCCTATACTGTACTGTCTAATGGGAAACAATATGGCAGCCCCACCCATATGTATAAATATACAGAGAAGAGAGGAATGTTCTGTACACACAAGAAGCCTATACCACCATACTTGTACTGTCTAGGGAAACACTATGGCAGCTCCCACCCATATAAAAAGATAAATATACAGAGAAGGAATATGTTTGTACACACAATTACGGCCTTACCCTAACTTTGAGTCTAAGGGAAACAATTATTGGCCGCTCCAATCCATATGTAAAAATAAATATACATAGAAGGAATGTTCTGTACACACAATAATAAGCTATTACCCTCATTACTGTAACTGGCTAAGGGAAACAAAATGGCAAGCTCCACCATTATAATTTATATAAATATAAATATACAGAGAAGGAATTCTTTGTACACACAATAAGCTATACCCTAAGTACTGTTACTGTCTAAGGGAAACATATGGCAGTCCCACCCATTATGTTATAAAAGAGAAATATACAGAGAAGGATGTTCTGTACCCACACAATAAAGCTATACCTCATACTGTTACTGTCTAAGGGAAAACAATTATGGCAGCTCCCCACCCATATGTTATAAATACAGGAAGGAAATGTTCTGTAAACACAATTAAGCTCTACCTCATACTGTACTGTACTAAGGGAAACAATATGGCAGCTCCCACCCATTATGTTATAAATATAATATACAGAGGAACGAAGGAATGTTCTGTACACACAATAAGCTATACCCTCATACTGTAATGGAATAGGGAAACAAAATGGCAGCTCCCACAATATTATATAAATAAAATATACAGAGAAGGAATATGTTCTGTCCAACACAATAAGCTATACCCTCATACTGTACTGTTAAGGGAAACAATTTATGGCAGCTCCACCAAAGATGTATTATAAATATAAATGCAGAGAGGAATGTTCTGTACACACATCAGCTATTACACTCATACTGTGCCTGTATAAGGGAACAACCAATATGGCAGCTCCCACCCCTATGTTATAAATATACAGAGCAGGGAATGTTCTGTAACACAATACGCTATACCCTCATACGGTACTGTCTAAGGGAAAACAATCATGGGCAGCTTCCACCCATATGTATAAAATATAAAAATATTACAGAGAAGGGAATGTTCTGTACACACAATAAGCGATTTACCCTCATACTTACTGTTATAAGGGAAACCAATATGCAGCTCCCACCCATATGTATAGACATATTAATATACAGAGAAGGAACTGTTCTTGTACATACAATAAGCTATACCTAATACTGTAATGTCTAAGGGAAACCACCTATGGCAGCCCCACCAATTAGGTATAATAAATTAGAAAGGAGATTACATGATACTGTCCCCAGTGACCTAATGGATCCGTAACCCTAGAAGACAGATAAACAAGTGAAAATAAACCAACAGGAGATTACTAATCCTTATTTACCCGTGTGGGATGATCAGGTGGAACCAGGGTCAGGTTAGACATTTATCTTCATTTTATAATGATCTCGTTGATGTTTTTATTTACACGTGAAAAAAAATTATGAATAGTCAGTTGGAGTTACTAATTCATAATTAAAAATAACTAACGTTGTTATCATTATTATTATTATTGTCGTCGTCGTCATTATTATCATCATCATTATTATTTTTATAGTTAATTTTATCATCATCATCATCATTTTTATAGTTAATTTTATCATCATCATCATCATCATTTTTATAGTTAATTTTATCATCATCATCATCATCATTTTTATAGTTAATTTTATCATCATCATCATCATCATTTTATAGTTAATGGTATCATTCATCATCATCATTCCTTCATTTTTATAGGTCATTTATCATCATCATCATAATCATTTTTTATAGTAATTTTCTCATCATGCCAGCATCATCATTTTATAGTTAATTTTATCTCATCATAATTCATATCATCATTTTTATAGGGGGTTGGGTTAATTTTATCATATCATAATAATCATTTTATTATAGTTTCATTTATTCATCATCATCATCATCATTTTTATAGTTAATTTTATCATCATCATCATCATATCGATCATTTTGATAGTTAATTTTATCATCATCATCATCATCATCATCATTTTTATAGTTAATATTTTTATCATCATCATCATCATCATTTTTATAGTTAATTTTATCATCATCATCATCATCATTTTTATAGTTAATTTATAATCTCATCTCATCAGTTTTATAGTTAAATTTTTCATCATCATAATCATCATCTATTTTTGTATAGTTAATTTCATCTCCTTCCTCATCCATCATCATCATTTTTATAGTTAATTTCATCGTCATCATCATCATCATCATCATCATCATCATTTTTATAGTTAATTTCATCATCATCATCATTCATAATCCGAATAATCAGCAGGGTTTGTAAGTTAATTGTATCATCAATCATCATCTCATCAGTTGTGTTGATAGTGTTTAATTTCATCAGAAGCAGTCCGCAGCAGCGAGGGGGAGAGGGAAAGGGGAGCAGCAGCAGCAGCCGGGGGAGAGTGAAGTGCATCGGGAAGCACAGCTATCAGCAGCAGGCAGTGCAGCAGGGGAGAAGGGAAGGGAGCAGCATCAGCAGCAGGAGCAGCAGGAGGGAGTGGAGAGGGAATGGGAGCATCGGCGGCGGGAGCGGAGCAGGAGCAGGGAGCAGGAGAGGATGTAGATGAGTGATGAGGATGAGGAGAGGAGCAGGAGAAGGAGAATGATTGATGAGTATTATTAGAGAGGAGGAGGAGTAGGAGGGAGGAATGAGCAGGGTAGTAGCATTAGGATGCGGGGAGGAGGGGAGAGGTAGGAGGGGCAGCAGGTTATTATATTATTATTATTATTATGTTAATGCATTTTATAGTGTTATTATTATTATTGTTATTATGGTCATCATTATTATTATTGTTAGTATTATTATTATTTTATTATTATTATGTATTCGTATTATTTTATTATTGGTCATCATTATTATTATTGTTATTATTATTATTATTAATTATATTATTGTTTCATCATTATATATGTTATATTTATTATTTTATTTGGTCTCATCTTATTTATTATTGTTATTATTTTATTATATGATTATTATTATATTATTACATTAGTAGTAGTTATTAATATTTTATTGTTATTATTATTTATTTTTATATGTCATCATTATTATTTATTGTTATTATTATTATTAGTATTATTATGATTAGTAGTATTATTGTATTATTATTTTATATTATTTAGTATTATTATTATTATATTATTATCTTATTATTATTGGTTATTGTTATGATTATTCTTATCATATTATTATTATTGTTGTTGTTGTTTTTTATTATTACTTATTATATTATTATTTATTATGTTTTGTTGTTGTTGTATTATTATTATTATATTATTATTATATATATTATTAGTATTATATTTATTAGTATATTATTATTATTATTATTATATTATTATTAGCATTATTATTATTATTGGTGTTGGTTGTTGTTATTTAGTTATTATTATTCATATTATTATTATTGTTGGGGGGGGGGGGGAGGATAGGAGGAGGGAGGAGGGAGGAGGATGATGAGGAGTAGATAGGAGGAGTGAGGAGGAGGAGGAGGAGGAGGGGAGCAGGGAGCCGGAGGAATGAGAGTAGGAGGAGGAGAGAAGCAGGTAGGGAGGAGGAGGGGGGTGGGGGGGGGGGGGACGAGGAGGAGGATGATGAGGTAGCGAGGAGCAGGGAAGGTGGAGGAGGGGGGGGGGGGTGAGGAGGATGGGGAGTAGCAGGAGGAGGGATGAGGGGGGGGGGGTGGGGGGGAGGAGAGGAGTCGGAGGATGAGGAGGAGGGAGTAGAGGAGGATAGTATCTATTCGCAGGATGAGGAGGGAGGAGATGAGTGGGAGGATCGGAGGAGGAGCAGGAGCAGGAGAGGGATGAGGAGGGGGGGAGGAGATGATGAGGAGAGTAGGAGGAGTAGTTAGCCAATAAAAGGTATTACTTTATATCCAAGATGTCTTCACTTTCATCTATGGCTAACACGGTACAATTCTCTACTACTAATGTTTTCATTATAAAAGTGATGATTCAGGCATTCCTAGTGGTGGTATCTCTAGTTCAGTACAGTACGTGAAGCCTGCCATGAGAATGTTTGATTGTACTGTGCACCTTTTTTTTTATTCCTTCAGTATTGGTTGGTCCACCTTAAAGGGAACAATGTTTATAACACACAGACTACTTTTCATCCAGGGGCTGCAGCATTCCATAAGATTAGCAGCCCCTTTAATTTGTCCCCTATATATCTGTTAAAGTAATATTTGCAAAAAGTGGAACAGTAGGTGCATTTGTTTTGAATTATTATTTGAATTTGACTTAATAACTGCTGTTTAGCCTTTTAAGTTTTATGGGTAAGACTTGTAAGAGTAAAAATTTTTTGTAACAGTAGAACTTAATATATGGTCTTTAAGGTCATGTCTACCCTTAAAATTAAGGGGGGAAAAATATCATTAATTTGCCCAGAACACCAACTGCTATTTTTAACACTTTATTACATGCATTTCTAACTAGACATTTAATAAGTATTGCTTTGTTCTCTCCCATTATGGCAAAGGTTGCCACCTTTTCCCCCTGCACAGTGAGCTTTTATTAGCTTAAACATGTGCAGAGGAGGCATCAGTGGAAAGAGCAGTCAATCATTGCTTGTTATGTCAGCAGTCTCAGCCTTGATTGGCTGCTTGGATGGAGGAGTTAGCTTACTCTGTCAGAATGTGGGCAATAATTACCCTTACATATCTGGTTAATAATACTTTTAATAATGTTCTGAATATATTGTTTAGAATTGGGGGCAGGTAACTGACAAGAGGCCATACGGAACCCGTTATCGCTCTTCTCCACTGTTCCTCTAAAAGTTCCCAGCAGAGATTGTAGCGTATGCCCACTTGCAGTGCATATACGCATGTACATACAGTTCAAGCTCAGTTGGGACCTGTCAGAAGAGCAGCTGAGAAGCGAGATACTGAGTAAGTTTTGTATCTTCGCTCCGGTCTCTTGATCGTTTAATTGGAGAAGAGGAGGTAAGACATAGCTCCTTTACCTCCCATTTTTCAATTAAACTGAAAGCCTCAAACTCAATTTTGGCAGTGGGGATATTCTTTAACAAACAATTAAAAAGAAATACCAATACAGTTACAACTGATATGGCATTGTACAAACATTATTCCAGAGAAATAAAAAGGCTGAAAAGGACATTTTGATGCATATACAGGAGGCTATATGGAGGGGCGCTGTGACTCTGTAAGTGGTTAAAGTCACATTAACTAATTTACGTTCATCATAGCTGGCGGCAGACGCGTGAGTGTCGGCAGAGGCTGTGCGGCTGTGCACACGTAATCATTTAACGCTGGCTCATAGCTGCCGTCAAATACTTTCTGGGTGAGATTCGCCCACAGCCTGTTAAATCTGCTTTGGGAGATTTGCCCTGAGCAAGTGCAGCTTTGGGTGAATCTCTCTGTTAGTCTGCAATAAAAAAAGATTTGCTATATTAAAAAAAGTAAATAAATAAACCAGTTATTTTCATATATGAATACTAGCAAAAGTGTGCTTGTTGGTGTGTGTGTTGTTTGTATATTATAAATTGGTATCTTTTTTATAGTTCCATAACACCAAGTAGATTTTGTACTTTTGCACATCCTGTAATATATGAGGAGTTATATAACACTATTACTAAAGATATTTACGCATTGGCAGAAACATTTGGACTTGTGTAATGGGACAGTCTTTATTAATATAATTGTGTTTGTATAACTTTGGCTACATTTATTATGGAAGCACTTGGTTGCCTGTATTGCTGGTTTATACCCTGGAGATTTATTTAAATTAATGAATTATAGTTGCACAACACCAAACATAATTATTATACTTGGGCATTCCCTGTAATGTATGGGACATTATAAGACATCATTACCAAAGATATTTAAGTATGGACATTAAGACTTATGTTAGAGGGGTATGGGGTCAAGCAGGTATGTGTAAAGTCTTTATAAATATTATTACTGGAGATTATTAATTGGCTTGAATTTGTATTACTGAACTGGATGGAGCATTTTATTACAGTTGCACAACACCAACAGGGAGAGCCTCAATAGCTCTGCGTAACTCTCCTTTTGGAAATTTAATGTGCTTTACCCACAGTGCGACTTTAACACCAGCAGTTAGTGTTAAATAGTTCCACTGTTATATGCACAAAGCACATATTCAATTAGCTGTGCAAATTAATTTGGGAGAAATCTGCTATAATAATAATATGGGCACTTATGCTTTATTGCCATCTCAGACTCGACAATTTTAAATTGCTGCATATAATGCAAGAACACACTTATCACCATTTTATAAATAAAATTGAGCGGTTACCGAAGCAAAGTTAAGCAAAATGGCAATGATGGCAGTAATGACTTTTCGCCACCTGTTATTGACGCTCTATAAATGGCATTAAGTCCGAATTTGGCACAAATAGTGGCCATAACTATGCCACTATGTTTGTGGTATAAAAGCATATGTAGTCACTGTTATTACATTCAGGTGAGTAGAATATCATAGTTGTTGCAGTAAATGGGGTATAATGTGGTTTAATTTTCCATATGTATTAATACAGTCATACTGAAACGATTCCAAGCATATCTTTTAGTTTTAAAACAGGAATAGAAAGTTGGAAAAAAGACCGCAAACCAGAGTAGATGTAAATGATTCATCATGGAACTATAAAAAAGTTTTATTTCTGAGGGTTTTATAATTTAAACAAAACCTCAATCTGGTCATAAATAGCAGATTTACAGATTAACAGGGTTCTATATTCTGAACTGTGAACACTCCAGACTTGCAGGGCTATGTGCTGAGAGCCATTATAAGCTATTTGTGTCTGTTAAGTCATGTTAATCAATGCACCAAGCGTTAATGTGACTTTAAGACACAACTAATGGCAGTTGCAACGTTACACAAAAACTGTATCACACAACTGCCAGCAGATAGACGGCATTAAAGATTCACAAATCACAAACCCCATTCGTAACTAAGGCAATGCACTACTGACTCAGTGCATTGCCTAAAGGGCACAATAGAGATCGATAGCGGCTCTCAGTACATAGCCCTATTAATGTTTTGGTGCCTGTTAGTAGCCTTGAAGAAGGTGCACAAAGCCTCAAGAAACAAAAATGGGATATTAAAGAAAATGGAGTAAGCATGACGTGTGTTTGTATTTGTTGTATAGATTAAAATTAGATAAAGTAACACAAGACTCTAGAAACTAATAATGCCTGCTATATTGAATCCTGTATTAGTAAAGGTATAAATTAATTAATATGATAATTTAATCTAGTATCGTACGCAAACAATTTAAAATATATAATAAGAGATACAGTGCTCACATTTAAAGGGAAAGGTCACCCCCCAAATGAAATTTGTATGTAAGTAAATCACCCCCAAAACCCCATAACAGCAACATTTATAAATCTGTAAGTCTACAGAGATGTAAGTCTAACCTGAAATGCTGCTTGATGTTCTGTTTCCACTCTTTCTGCATGCTTGTCCTTCCAGTTAGCAGCTGTCAGTCATGGATAGCACCAAATCCCTTGCTTTAAAGGGCATGTCCACCCCCAAAACTATCATTACACCCACTACTGTCCCCACTCTGAAGTGCATACAAATCCTTACCTTACATCCCAGCTCCAAATGGTTCTCCTGTTAAGTCCCCCCAAAGTCCAGAAAACTGACCACCAGGTTTTTGCTCAGAGCAGCCCTTCACTCCCTCCCCCCCTCTCCCTCCCTTTCCCACACGTATTATTCTCCCTCCCACTAGTGTAAATCCCCTTTGCCAAATATTAGTGCTAGTTCCCCCAGCCCCAACCACTATATTATATTTTCCAGAGACTCTCCCGAACTCTGCTTACCTTCCCTCTCTTCCGGCGTTCTGAACTGCCAGCAGCCGTGTCCGTGATTGGCTGCCTCTCAGCCAATCAGGGACGCGTCTGCCGGTCCCACCCCCTGCTTGCAGTTCCATGCAAGCAGAGAGCAGGGCAGTGCGGCGGAGGAAAGAGGGAAGGTAAGTAAAGATTGGGGGAGTCTCTGCAAAATATATTATAGCGATTGGGTCTGGGGGAACAAGCCCTACTATATATAAAAAATTGGCAAAAGGGGTGGACATGCCCTTTAAAGAGAGTAAATAAACTAATTACAGGGCTAGAGACATTTCAGCTGATTTTTAAGGTAATTGTTGGAAGGTAATTTTTTAACCTGGACACACAAAAATGTCTTAGCTTAATACTCCAAGTCTAAACAAATTTGGGTATTTTGTTATTCCTCACAAAAAAAACAACAATCCATTACTAAACATTTTCGTACAATAATATCAGACGCCAATTTTTCTCGCTTTTTTTTGGGTTTGTGAAATCTGGTAATGAAAAGCCGCAAACCCCTCTTTTTAGTTCCGTTTAGTGGAAACGGATTGGAATTTTACTGATCCTAAAAATTCTGTTCTGTCTCTCTTATTGGTACCTGAGTATTTCAATCTTTTGTAATTGAGGTTTAGTTTAAATAACTGAATGCAATTCCCCTAGCTATTCGATTAGTAGGGATGGCCGGTTCGCGGACCTGAATCCGGATCCGCCGCGGATTTATCCCGTTCGCGAACGGCGGATTTTTCAGGATTTTCCGCCTTCCGAACTTCCGAAACGCGAATTTCTCATATTTTTTGAAAATTTTTGAAATTACGAGATATCTCGTATTTTTGAAAATACGTATTTTCGAAAAAATTTTAAATTACGAGGATTTCTCGTATTTTCAAGGATATTTTTCATTTTAATGGGTCCGCTCGCGGATTTTAGAATTTTCAAATTTTTTCGAAAATTTTCGGATCCTCGAGCGGACCGGATTTTGCGAAGTTCAGACATCTCTATCGATTAGTTGTCTCCTCTGTGCATGTAAAAGCTTGTAACAAAGCTTGGAGAGCTTGATGAGGAGGCAAAAACTGGTGTTAAAAATGGTGCTAATTTTGCCCCAAAAGATGGCAAAGATGGCCCATCAGATGTTAGCTTTCAAATGTAATATAAGATATGATTGGTTGAGGCAAAATTAGCACCATTTTTAACAATAAGAAATTTTATTGAATCTCCCTGTTAGTGTATTTGAGCATTTAGATAAGTTTGGTCCATGAACCTTACATCTGATAATCTCTAAAACCTCCCAAAGACTACTTAATTTAACACAAAAAAAAAAACCAATCCCTGCAATCTAATGGCATTGCATCATTCCATATAATCAAGAACTGCTTCTTATTTTGCAGAAGCACAGATCAGTAAGATGCCAAGGAGCTGACCTAAACATTTTTGTCATCCAATTTCTCTACCATTTTTGTGATTCTGTCCATCAGTTTTTCTCAAAGAATATGCTGGGACACACTGGTGTGTCTTGAGGCAGCCTAATTTTTTCTGTTTATATATCATATATAAATATACGTATATTGGAATTAATATTATATTAACCTCTCTCTCTCACTCTTCTTTTCCACATTACGTATATTTATATTGATATATAAACGAAAAAATTAGGCTGCCTCAAGACACACAGTGTGTCCCAGCATATTCTTTGAGAAAAACTGATGGACAGAATCACAAAAATGGTAGAGAATTGGATGACAAAAATGTTTAGGTCAGCTCCTTGGCATCTTACTGATCTGTGCTTCTGCAAAATAAGAAGCAGTTCTTGATTATATGGAATGATGCAATGCCATTAGATTGCAGGGATTGGTTTTTTTTTTTTGTGTTAAATTAAGTAGTCTTTGGGAGGTTTTAGAGATTATCAGATGTAAGGTTCATGGACCAAACTTATCTAAATGCTCAAATACACTAACAGGGAGATTCAATAAAATTCTTATTGTTAAAAATGGTGCTACTTGAGAGAGATACATAGAAGTTTGCCCTACTTGACTGGCCACATGCAAGTTTGGCCCACTGTGACTGGTACATATAAGTTTGCCACTGTGAGTGGCACATACAAGTTATCCCACTGTGACTGGCACATAAAGTGTGCCCACTGTAACTGGCACATCCAAGTTTGCCCACTGTGACAGGCACATACAAGTTTGCCCACTATGACTTGCAATACAAGTTGCCACTGGAGTTGGTACATAAAAGTTGTCCACTGTGGACTGGCACATCAAGTTTGCCCACTGTGACTGGTACATATAAGTTTTCCTACTGTGACTGGCACATACATGTTGCCCAATGTGACTTGCACATACATGTTTGTCCACTGTGACTGGCACAAACAAATTTGCTCACAGTGACTGGTACATGGAAGTGTGCCCACAGTATGACTGGTACATGAAATTGCTCACAATGTGATGGTACATGCAAGGTGCCCACGTAACTGGCACATCCAAGTTGCCCACTGTGACAGGCACATACAAGTTTGCCCACTGTGATTGCAAATGCAAGTTTGCCCACGTAACGGGCACATACAAGTTTGCCCACTGTGACTGGTACAATACAAGTTTGCCCACTGTGATTGGCACAACAAGTTTGCCTACTGTGACTGGGGCATACAAGTTTTCATCTGTGACAGGAACATACAAGTGTGCCCACTGTAACTGGCACATCCAAGTTTGCCCACTGTCACAGCACATCCAAGTTTGCCCACTGTGACTGGTAAATGCAAGTTTCCCACTGGCTGGTACATATAAGTTTGCCCACTGTGAGTGGCACATACATGTTTTCCCACTGTGACTGGCACAAACAAGTGTGCCCACTGTAACTGGCACATCCAAGTTTGCCCCCTGGACAGGAACATACAAGGTGCCCACTGGGACTGGCACATACAGGTTAGCACACTGTGACTGGGACATACAGTTTGCCCACTGTGACTGGCACATACAAGTTTGTTCCACTGTGACTGGACATACAAGTTTGCTCACTGTGAGTGGCACATAAAGTTTGCCCACTGTGACTCGTAAATACAAGTTTGCCCAGGGTGATGGCACATAAAAGTTTGCCCCTGACTGGCACATACAAGTTTGCCCACTGTGAGTAGCACATACAAGTTTGCCCACTATGACTGGTCATACAAGTTTGCCCAGTGTGCTAGCAAGTAAAGAGGGAAAAGTACTTTGCCAATTGCTCCGAAAAATAAGAATAACATAGTGTGTGATTTAAAGGTAAGCTTTGCAATGGACTGAACGTTGATTACACTGTACATTCCCTTTGTGTGCTCTAAGTTCATTTGCCATGTTGTCATTCCTCCAGTTCATTAGCCAGTGTTGTTAGCCCTCAGTTCATTAGCCAGTGTTGCCAGCCTCCAGTTCATTAGCCAGTGTTTTCAGCCCTCCAGTTCTTTAGCCAGTGTAGTCATCCCTCCAGTTCATTAGCCAATGTTAGTCAGCCCCCAGTTCATTAGTCAGTGTTGTCAGTCCTTCAGTTCATTACCTAGGGTAGTAGCCTTCCAGTTCATTAGTCCAGTGTTAGTAGCCCTCCAATTCATTATTAAAGGATTAGTGCACTGTAAAATCAAGTTCATTTGGAGCTGCAGCTTTTAAAAATACTTTTGCCATATTTTTTTTTCCCATGTCCCTCCAGAAGCCTACCTCTGGCCTTGAAAGTTGCTGACATCTTGTTACTGGTTTGCTGAATGTTAAGTTCCACCCCTCGAGATTTCCTCTGCTCCTCTGCGAGCTCAAACTTGGTAATGCTTGTGAATTACATGCACGCTCCTGCTTGAGCCTTAAACAGTAATGCCTGTGAGTTCCGTGCATCTCCTGCTGAGCCTCAAACAGTAATGCCTGTGAATTCCGTGCACTCTCCTGCTTGAGCCTCAAACAGTAATGCCTGTGAGTCTGTGCATGTGCGTGTGTACGGAACTCACAGGTATTACGTTTGAAACTCAAGCAGGAGAAAGCAGAAGGAATCTCAGAGGGGCAGAGCGTTAACATCTAGCAAACCAGTAACAAATTGTCAACAACTTTCAGAGGCACAAAAGTAGGCTCTGGAGGGGCATAGGTAAAAAAAAATTGTTGTCAGCCCTCCAGTTCTTAGCCAGTGTTGTCAGCCCCCAGTTTATTAGCCAGTATTGTTATGCCAGTACTCTGCTAGTGTGTATATAAAAGCTAATTTGTAAACTAGATGGGGTGAGGACTTGGTGGTTTAGGCATTACCCTGGGGATGTTAAGGGTGGAAAGAAGAGTGAGAGAGAGAGGGTAATATAATATTAATTCCAATATACGTATATTTATATATGATATTAAAACAGAAAAAATTAGGCTGCCTCAAGACACACCAGTGTGTCCCAGCATATTCTTTGAGAAAAACTGATGGACAATCACAAAATGGTAGAGAAATTGGATGACAAAATGTTTAGGTCAGCTCCTTGGCATCTTACTGATCTGTGCTTCTGCAAAAAAGAAGCAGTTCTTGATTATATGGAATGATGCAATGCCATTAGATTGCAGGGATTGGTTTTTTTTTTTGTGTTTAAATTAAGTAGTCTTTGGGAGGTTTTAGAGATTATCAGATGTAAGGTTCATGGACCAAACTTATCAAATGCTCAAATACACTAACAGGGAGATTCAATAAATTCTTGAAGAGTGTGGAATTAATATTATATTAACCTCTCTCTCTCACTCTTCTTTTCCACTCTTCAAGAAATTTTATTGAATCTCCCTGTTAGTGTATTTGAGCATTTAGATACAGCAGAAGCCAGACATATTAGGATGGATAATGCAGTCGGTGGAACAAGCTTTTAAAAATTTCTACCCCAACAGCAGCAACCATCCACACTCCCCCTAAGGCAGACTAAGGCTGATGCAGCCGTCCTCAGACACGTTACCTCAAGTGAAGATAGTCAGAGGATCAGGGTTTGATCGAAACAGATTGATGATAAGACACAAACCCTGCATATCGAGAATGTGGAACAACGATGACTTCCCCCTTATACCAAAGAAAGGAAGGAAACAGTTGTTTCCAGTACATGATGAAGTTACGAGATGGTGAAAGCAGAATGGTCTATACTCTCTAGGCATGTGACAAGTCACAAAGAAGTTTGACAAATTATATCCTTTTTCATTGGACAAGGTGGGAGATGTGGTGTTTTGAACTGCACGACTTCTCTATAGATGACGCCTCAGTATAAGCCATCCGATGGACAAAGTATGGAGTCTGAATTAAAAAAGAGTTTCTTCACAGCAGGAGCTGGGTGCAGAGGCCAGTGATGATATCCCTATCCAAAAAAGTTCTCATTGTTTTTTGGGTATCTGGAAGATGACATCAAAGGAGAAGGAGAGAAAGAAAATCTCAAAGTTCTGTGTAAAGTATAAGATAATACCTTTTTGGCTAACTAAAATGATTGACAATGCAAGCTTTCGTTAGCACGTCCTCAGGCATGATACAATACTGAATCTGTGAGCACACTATTTTATACATTACTATAACAAAGACTTTATATAGATGACATTTATGATTGCTGTGATATTTGCCCATGCCTGGCAATGGCTGTTGTAAATAAAACGTAAATACACAATCACAGGCAATAATAAAGAATTAGCAAAGGTTAGACATACAGTCAGACACTCTTCACCTCTAGTGTCAATGGAGGGTCTGATATAATGAGATATTTATGGGTTGGGTGGTTTTGAGGAATTTGATCTGATTAACTCTACATTGCAGTTAGATTAGAAACATAGTGACACACGGGGAGGAGAAGAATGAGGAAGACAGAACCTTTCAATGAGTAAAGGTAGGGATAGGAGTGGTGCTAGAAAAAAAACACAACTTTACATTTAAAGCCTAAGTTGGATTACCAGTGTACATACCCTTTAAATGTATATAATGTGAACAACAATCAGTGTGTATTGATGTATATACTGCATGAACTTGCAATAAGATGTTTGAACTGTAGGGATGAACGCCGCACAGACAGATTTAATTCACTTTTACCACCATAAGAACCTGAACGGTATACATGTTTACAACCCCCAATACTGCAAAAAGGCCTTGTTATGCAGAACCTTACAAAACGATATTGTATCACCCCAATCAGAATAAGTTAATATTGAGGGATATGAACCTGTCATATAGATGGACTAGAACTTGAACCCAAGTTCAATCAGATTTTACGAGTACTAACCAAAACTCATACTATTCAGACTTTTCAATTTCGAGGATTTTTGAGAATTTACAACCCTGGGTATAAAAGGCAACCTCGACAAGCTCCTTGTGAAGTGTTATCCTTTTGCTCTCTTTCCCTTGCACAATGCATTACTATGAGGGAGAGAGTTCATGTGTTGTAGGATTTTTCCAGAAGGACCAAGCTTTCCTGGTTCCTAAACGATAGTGCAAACTGCAGTCAGCCCACTCTAACTCAATGGTTCTGCAGCTGTGAAGCTTTACCCTTTCATCTGCATTCCCTATTTGATGCAAACTATGGGGGAAATACTATTAAAGGTTAATGTTTGTCCACTTTCCACTATTAATGCAAATTGCAAAAATAAATATTAAAGGGGAAGTTCAGTGCAAAACATATACTTTTAAAGAGCAGTATGTTTTTCATCCTAATGACATTAACCTGTCCATTCAGCATTTTGTCTATTGTATAAATAAAGCTTCCAAATACGATTAGGACCCCTAAAAGAACCGTTGTGGTATGTACTTGACCCAGTTTCTGGGTTGATTTCAGTTGCTAGTAGAGATCTGAGCATGTTTGACCCAGTCGAAATTAGTTGGGAACATTCCACGTTAGTGTGCAATTCACTGGGAAAAAGGAAGGACCATTACCAAACCTGAGATGACACAATGTTAACAGCAAGGGTTTCTAAATGCAACTGTTTATTCAAAATATAAGAGAATAGGAAAAACTAGGTATGCATAATATAGACTAAGAATTAAAAAATATATTATTTTCCAATGAATTTTCCCTTAAAGACATTTTCTTTTCTAATTAAAAACAAAAAAAACCATTCCATACAAGAATAAATAGTGTAACAGAGAAGTCAGAGCTGCAATATGCTAGCATCCTACAGTTCTTTAAAGGATCAGTCAGTCAAAAAAACAATAAAGTTTAAATAGAAGTGGTATATCAATAATCCAATATTTATACTCCCAATATGATAGGTGTCTGCGCAACCTAAATGTGCAGACACATAGGGACTGGCTAAGCGACACTAACACTAAGCTAAAACAACAACTGTCCTACCCTTGTCCCTAAAACTATTTTCTACTGCCGCCCAAATGCTGCCCACTCCAATAAAATCATAATCACACCTAGGGGCATATTTATAATGATCGATATTTTTTGCCATTTCGCTGTACATGAACGCTTTTTTGCTGTATTTAAAAAAATGTTCGCTTTCACGGCCAATGTTCCCTCTAATTTTCAACCCTGTGTGCGCAACAATTTCATGTGAGCAAAATTAGACAAGTAAAAATAAATTTGTGCGCTACATAATGGAGGAGTTAAACTATGGATAGCTTATACTGGGAATGGTAATATGGCGCTTTAAAAATGCATCATACTGGGATTATTGATATATAATATAATATTGTTACAGGTACATCGTACTCGGATTATTAATATGGGATTATTGATATAGGTAGCACACTGGATTATTGATACAGTTACATCATATGGGAGTATAAATATGGGATTATTGATATAGGTACAGCACACTGGGATTATGATACAGTACATCATACTGGGAGTATAATATGGATTATTGGTATAGGTACAGCATACTGGGATTATTAAAAGGAATTAATGATACAGGTACATAATACATGAATAGGTACATAATACAGGGATTATTATGGGATTATTGATACAGGTACACATACTTGGAATTATAATAAGGGATTATTGATACAGGAACATCATACGGGATTATTAATAAGGGATTTTGATACAGGAGACATCATACTGGGATTATTAATAAGGTGATTATTGATACAGGTACAGCATACTGTACTTAATATGGGATTATTGATACCAGTACCAACAATCTGGATTAGCAACTGACAGTATAGATCACAACATCCATCATCCATGTCGTATAGGCTCAGCTATAGTCCCCTCCCCCCCCCATCAATATGTACATATAATAACAGTTACAGGCAACAGATACTCCCACCATCCAATATGTAAATTTAGCACAGTTACAGGCACAGATCCCCCCATCTATATGTACATGTAGCACAGTTACAGGCACAGATACCCCCATCTATATGTACATAATAGTAAAGGGAACAGGCACAGATTCCTCTCATTCAAACACTCCCTCCTCTCCCTCACTCCCTCCTTTCCCCTTACCTTTACCTTAAAGGAACACTAAACCCACAAAATAACTATTTGCCATTCATTTGTATTATTCACCGGGAGGTGAGAACGCTTATTCTTACCTCCCTGTGATATGTTGTATTCAATTAGATCAACTGGACTTGAAATGTAGTTCTTGAGAGTTTCGCTAGTCATCCGACTGGCTTTCTCAATTCAGAAGACTGTACAAGAATCTGTGGAAATGTACCCTGGAAAATCCCAATTAGCATATCACAGCCAAGTGTTAAGGGGTGGATTGGATAGGGCTAAGAGGTGTTTAAGGAAGCCCAGAGTAAGGTTTTTAAAACAGGATTGTACATGGCAGACAGTTGGTTGTGACACCCCCCACCTCTATTTAGGCTTGGTTTCTTATTTCACATAAATGGCCTCCTACACCTCTCTTAACCAGTCACGTTCCTTCGCCAATATGTTAACATTAATCTTAAAGGTAGTCCTTATCCTTAAGATGCAGAGTACACGGCTGATCCTGACCCGAGGATTGGCTCTTCTGTGCTGGGCCATACGTTGATGCAGTTGCTGTTTGGTCCCCCCACATACAAATCAGAGCATTCTTCACTGCACTGCACTGCAACTGCATATATATGTCGCTTTTCTTGTTGTTGGGTATTGGTCTTTCGGATTGTACCAATTGCTGCCTCAGTGTGTTGTTGGTTTTAAAGGCATGTCCACCCACAAACAAAAAAATTAATATCATGCTCCCCCATGTCCCCCAGCCCCAACCGCTCTTTAGTTTTTTTAAAAAGCCCCCCAAACTCTTACTTACCTCCCCTCGATCCTCCGCCGCACTGCCGGCCCTCTGCTTGCGGAGAGAAGCAAGCAGAGGGGCCGGGACCGGCAGTGCGTCTGTGATTGGCTGACGGCAGCCAATCACGGACGCGGTTGCCGGTCGTCAGTGCAGCGGAGGAAAGCGGAGGAGAGGTAAGTAAGAGTTTGGGGAGCTTTTTAAAAAAAAAAAAAACATGCGGTTGGGGCTGGGGGACATGGGGGAGCACAATATTAAGGGGGATTTTTGCTAGGGGGAGGGATAGTAGAACGGGAGGGAAAGGGAGGGAGGGGGAGGGAGGGGGGAGAAGGGCCTGCAGCACGCATGGCAGGAATCGCGGGAGGCCAGGTAGCAGGCAGTGTCCTATATGGACCTGCTAGCCTCCTGGTGTTCATTTTTTGGACTTTTGGGGGGGGACTACAGGAGAACCCTATGGAGCTGGAGTTGAGGTAAGGATTAAACTACACTACATGGTGGGGCCAGTAGTTGGGGGGGATTATAGTTTTGGGGGTGGCAATGCCCTTTAAAGCAGACAGGGATTACAATGTTTTTTTGAAAATTCTTCTTATTTCTCGGGACCCTGCTACATATGGGATGACCATGTTCTTCTCTGTCTGTTTCCCCATTTGTGTTCTTTTCTTCCTTCTACTTCTTTTGACAAAGGGCCCAGTCTGGATATCCACAATTTTAAGGCTCCTCGAGATGTTTCTTTTTTTAGCCTCGCCTCTGTGCTAGTGGGGATGTTCTCGGCTCTGTGTGCAGGGTTTGATGACACACAGCTTGTGATCTAAAGGGTGGTGGGAGTCACATCAATACTGATCGTGTGTGTTGGTTTTCTTGTAAACCTCTACTTCCAGTTTACCTTCTCCCTGATTCTACCAAGCAGTCCAAGAAGCAAGTCTACCGCATAATGTAGTCTGTGAAGTTTGTACTTCCTTCTGGTGGATTTTAACCAGTGTCATCAAATATCTGAACCAGGGCTGGGTGCTATGCCCTTAAGGTATTAAGCGCCTGTGTTTTACCTCCTCCATGTAAAGGTTGGCCACAATGGGTGGAAACTGGAGATCCTAGCACATCCATGTTTGCTTATAGAACTATCCCTGTATTTGAAATAGGTGGGTATTCAGGCACAAGTCCAACAGGAACACACCTGTTCTGGGTTGAGATCAGTTCTGCTGGTAGAGTGCTGTCTTGGCCCAGCCGTTTTCTCACCATGTCAACAGCCTCCTTTGGTGGGTATACAAGTGAAGAGAGATGTCACATCATAGGACACCATAGTTTCTTCTACACCGAGTACTATATCTTCAATCTTGTTGGTGAAATCCTGGAGAGTTCTGGATGTGATGCTTAAAACTTCCCACCAAAGGTCCTAAGAGTTAGCTAGATATTTTGCCACCTTGTATTTACAGAGTGATGCTGCTGACTAAGGTCTTAGTGGGGCCCTTCCTTATGTATTTTGGGAGTCCATATTGCATGGATGTGCCTCACCATAAATGGCCTCCTTAACACCTCTCTTGACCAGTCACGTTCCTTGCCAATTCCTCGGGTCATGGACTCAGCCGTGTACTGCAATCTTAGGATTAAAGGACATACCTTTGAAGATTGTAATGTTAACATATTGGCGAGAACGTGACTGTTTCAAGAGGGTTAAGGAGGCCATTTATGTGAAAATAAAGAACCAAGCCTAAATAGGGGGGGGGGGTTCGACCACCAACTGTCTGCCATGTACAATGCGGTTTTTAACACCTTACTCTGGGAGTTCCTATCACACCTCTTAGCCACTATCCATCACACTCTTAACATGGCTGTGTGATATGCTAATTGGGATTTCCAGGGTAATATTTGCCACAGATTCTTGTACAAGTCATTCTGAATTGAGAAGCCAGTCGGATGACTAGGGAAACGTCTTCAAAACTACATTCAAGTCCAGTTGGATCTAATTGAATACAACAGATATACGATGACCTGGATGAGATGGAACCTTCACAAGCTTACTCCTGTGAATATATTACGCTCGGGGGACCTGGAACTTACCTTTATATACCGCTCCATTCGAGCTTGCCCTTCAACTAAAGCCGCTCTGTCCCAATCCGCGCGCCTATCTTAGCGATCGGGATGGAACAGCTGTTAGTGAAGAAGCAGCTGTGATGGAGCGGAGCGAAGGTAAGTTCCAGGTCCCCGCAGCGTAATATTATTCACAGGGAGGTGAGAATAGCGTTCTCACCTCCCTGTGAATAATACAAACGAATGGCCATATAGTTATTTTTGGGGTTTAGGGGAGTTTACAGTCCCTTTAATGCTGTGCTGCGATCCCCACATCTCCTATCACCTTGCATTGCTATGGAAGTAGACAAAAACAGCTCCTGCTGCTCTGCACTTGTTAGATCCGCAAGTGCAAAGAGCAGGGCAGCTGTTTTTTGTAAATTCTGGAACATAGCATAAAGGTGGTGAATAGGAGATGTGGAGATCGTGGTACAGAACCTCACCAGCAGCAGAGCAGACCTCTCCCGGACCACTCAGATTCTGTACGTACCTTTCAGCCTCTGTGCGTTGGTTGAAGGTAATGTGCACGCTTACAGGGAACACTGTTTCACTGAAAAATATTGCTGCAGCGATGTGTGATGTAGCCTTCGCCTTATTCACCTTTTTAATAATTGTATAGAGAAAAAAAAGTCTGGTGGCAAAAAAACAAAACTAGATGCCCTTTATAAATGTCCCTAAGACCCCATTGACTTATGGTAATAAAGAAAAAAGGAACCTTAAAAATAAAAGCCATCTTAAAAAAACCCTCAAGGGCATGTCACCCAAAAACATAATTTAAGCCACTAAAATAAACCTTACCTTACATCTCTGCTCTTGTGGTTCCAAAGATATTCCTCTTCAAAGTCCAGGAAACTGAATACTCCAAGCTGTCTGTGAGTATCCTATATTCAAATCCTTTGGGGGTAAGTTAGGTAACCCTGCCCGCCCCCAACTGCTAGCATATTTCTTAAAAAAGTCCCCCGAATTCTAACACAGCCTTCTCTTCCGTGGCGCTTCACATGACGTCACAGCAAGCAGAAGGCCGAGAGGATCGCCGTGGGGAGAGAAGGCTGAGTAAGGAATTCGGGGACTTTTTTAAGAAATATGCCGGCAGTTGGGGGTGGGTAGGGGTTACCTACTTTACCCCCAAAGTTGGTTTTGGGGGGGTGGACATGCCCTTTAAAAAAGCAAAATCTCAGATTGTATTACAGTAAAATGCTGACCTGGTACTTATTAGTATTGAGAAACACTCTAACAATGTACCGACACCTTCCATGGACCCATTGGCAGGCTAAATAAATGGCCACTTATGCATTTTCGCCCAACATCAGACTTGGGAATTTTAAAAGGCTGAAATTAACGCAATAAAAAAATTTTCGCCATTTTATAAATATATACTTGAGCGGTTTACCGCAAATATGTATGGCGAAAAGGCGTCGATAATGAGCTGAAAATGTAACTGGAACAGTCGCCAGTGTTTAGTTAGGGTTAGTGGAGCATGGAGCCAGATCTTCTCTTATAGACATGTTGGGCCCAAACCATGTTCTAGAATTCTCTACAGCCAGAGGTCTGGTGGTTACATGGAGGCCACCAATTCTACATCCCAACCAAGTCAAGACATTACATATGAGCCAGTCTTACCTTACAACAAACATCAAAAAACGATTGTCAGGACGAAGGCTATCAATAATCTCTTCATCTATCAAAAGCAAAGGATTCTCTCAGTAACTCACAACATGGATTAAAAAAACTATTGGACTCGTGGATTCCCACAGCTCCTCAGCTACTATACCATTCCTTATCAAATCTCTGAACTCCTGGATGAATATCTACCCATCCCCCCATCCTACCCCCGATATGCCTTTTTATCTTGTTTTAATGTTTGATTAATATTTGAAATTTGATACACTCTTAAGGGATGTCTAGCCCCCAAACCTACTTTTGGTTACAAGGTAAGTACCCCTGCCACCCCCAACGCCGAAATATTTTTGTAAAATAATGCTCCCATGGTTACTACGGACCATTCTCTCCCGCGATGTCTTAATCTAACAGGGGCTGGACTCGCAGCCGCGTCTGTGATGGCTAAATGCGGCCAATCACAGATGCGGCTGACGTCATTCAAGCGGTGCAGGAGAGAAGGGTCCGTAAGTAATGATGGGATTATGTGCAAAAATATTTTGCGGGTTGGGGGTGGGAAGGGGGCACCCACCTTGTAACCAAAAGTTTTCTCACGCTAGGTGCAACGGCCGAAGAGGATGCATCATGATGGAGGGAGGGCAGTAAAGGGCTCCACAGCGCATGTCACTTCCTTGTCGAGTTTGAGGAATCAGCAGGACTGGATGGCTTACAGAACCTCCTTCACTTCACTTTCTGGACTTGGACAAGCATTGCTGGAGAACCATTTGAGCAGAGATGTAAGGTGAGGATTTTGTAATAATAGTAGGGCCAGTAATGGGTTTAATAATTTAGTTTTTAGGGGTGGACATGCCCTTTAATTAAAAAAAATCTAATGTACCTATATTCTTTGAGGAAGTTCTGGTGGTGCAACATAGAGATACTATCAGGGTTATTCAATAAAAGTTATCGTTTAAAATGGTGGCTAATTTTGCCCCAACTAATAGATGCTAGCATTCAAATGGTAAATAAGATCTGATTGGTTGGGGCAAAAACACACAGTCCATTAGGTCATATGGTCCCTTGGCTTACCTGTGAAACAATACAAAATAGTAACTGACTGTATCAACTGCTTTTATTGTGTTTCTATTATATTTTTAGCAAAATGTAACGTTTTTGCATGTACGTCATTAAATATAGTAGCTCTTTTGGGATAGTGGGATAAATCTCTGCTTTTAGCAAGAAAGCGTACTTGATGTTGCAGGTTGATTCACCAGGCTTACTTTTATTTTTATGGAAATGTTGATATTCTGATTCGACTAGATTTAAATTAAGTAAATTAATTAAATTAAAACTAAGAACCATACCTTTTAAGATGGTCTTTCCTGTGTAGGCAAGTGAAGCCCCTTGCCTGAGTAATTCATAACAACATGCCAACTTTTTATTTCATTTTCAGCATTTAGAATGTTTTAATCAATTTGTACAACAATCTTTATAAAATCTTTCTACTGGGAAATATTGGAAGAACTTTTTATTCCCTTTTTAACATTTCCAGAACACAATTGGTGTTTTTGGCTCATATTTATACTTTTCTTCCTTTTTATTCATAGCTGAACTAGTTGAACATTCTGTGCTGCCTTCTATTTATCTCTATGCAACCCCATAGTACTTATTTAATTGAACTAAATGTTAGCCTATGCCCCGTTCTGTGTTTCTTATTGAACTAGCTCCATAGTAACACTGTCCCACTTTCATATACAGTATGTTATTTTCCATTTTATCTAATGCAGTTTTTAATTGACAAACCTCATTGCCATTTTCTAACTAGCCTCATTCTCTGGATTCTCTCTTTAGTTTTTGCTCTAAGCACAAAAGGCCAAACACAGACAAAATATATTCTACATGCAACTGTCTCATTTTTTTATCTAACACTGATGTGTATCTGTTGTATTCAATTAGATCAACTGGACTTGAAATGTAGTTCTTGAAGACGTTTCGCTAGTCTCGACTGGCTTTCTCAATTCAGAATGACTTGTACAAGAATCTGTGGCAATTATGTACCGGAAATACCCAATTAGCATATCACAGCCAGGTGTTAAGGGTGTGTTAGATAGTGGCTAAGCTGGGGGTCATCAGAACCCTGCAACACAGAGCCGAGAACATCCCCACTAGCACAGAGGCGAAGGCTAAAGAAATGAAACATCTCAGAGGAGCCCTTAAAACTTGTGGATATCCAGACTGGGCCTTGTCAAAAGAAGTAGAAGGAAAGAAAAGAACACAAATACCAACAGTGAAGGGAAAAGCAAGACAGGAGGAAGAACATGGTTATCCCATATGTAGCAGGGGTCTCCGAGAAATTAAGAAGAATTTTCAAAAAACATCGTATCCCTGTGCTTTAAACCGAACAACACACTGAGGCAGCAATTGGTACATCCGAAAGACCCAATACCAAACACAAGAAAAGCGACATCATATTGCAGTGCAGTGTAGTGAAGAATGCTCTGATTGTATGTGGGGGAGACCAAACAGAACTGCCATCAACGTATGGCCCAGCACAGAAGAGCCAATTCCTCGGGTCAGGACTCCCGTGTATCTGCATCTTAAGGATAAGGACATACCTTTGAAGATTGTATGTTAAAATACTGGCGAAGGAACGTGGATGGTTCAAGAGAGGTGTTAAGGAGGCCATTTATGTGAAAATAAAGAAACCAAGCCTAAATAGAGGTGGGGGGGTTCGACACCAACTGTCTGCCATGTACAATGTGTTTTAACACCTTACTCTGGGCGTTCCTATAACACCTCTTAGCACTATCTAATCACACCCTAACCCCTGGCTGTGATATGCTAATTGGGATTTTCAGGGTACATAATTGCCACAGATTCTTGTACAAGTCATTCTGAATTGAGAAAGCCAGTCGGATGACTAGCGAAACGTCTTCAAGAACTACATTTCAAGTCCAGTTGATCTAATTGAATAACAGATATACATGACATGGTGTGATGAATGAGAACCTTCACAAGCATAACACTGATGTGCTGCATTGCTAAACTTTGTAGATGATCATTTTTGAGGGCCATTTTCCCTTTAGAAAATAACAGTGCTGCTTTATAGTCACACTTACAAATCATATATGATATATTAGAATTTTTGTTAATATTTATCTTTAGACTAAAAAAAGGATGAACCACTTCCATGTTTTAATTATGAGTGAAGACATCTTGGATATAAAGTAATACCTTTTATTGGCTAACTAAAATGATTGAAAATGCAAGCTTTCGAAGCACTAGGCTTCTTCCTCAGGCATGATACAATACTGAATCTTAAAAAGCACTCTATTTTATACATACTAGAACAAAGACTTTCTGACATACATAGATGTTATCTTTGCACCATGCCTGATTGGCAATGGCTGTCGTAAATAAAACAGTAAATACACATTCAAGATCACAGGCAGTAATAAAAGAATTAGCAGGGGTTAAAAAACATCAGATACACTTCACCTCCAGTGTCCATGGAGGGTTGGTTATAAATGAGATATTTATGGGTTTGGGTGGTTTAGAGAATTTAGTCTGATTAACTCTACATGACATTAAGATTAGAAACATAGTGACACATAAAGTTTAGATCTTTGTTGAGTCCAGAGTCCCAAATTTTTGTATAAGTTTACATTCCCATTCTAACCTTTCCTTTTGGGATCTGAAATTTCCCATAAGCACTGTGACTTTTAGGTCTTTCAGGTGTGTCCTTGGCTGCAGAAATGGCACCACAGGGACATCTCGTTTTGTTATTAATTGTGAATCGAGAGAGTTATCCTTTGCTCAGGGTCTGCCCAGTCTCTCCTACATAAAGTCCTGAGGGGCACCTAGAAACATAAAACCAGGTATACAACATTGGATGATTTGCAGGGGAAGGTTCCCTTTATTTCAAACCTATGTTGTGTTCCTGGTATGTGTATCCTGTCTCCAGTGTGGATGTGACTTGCAGGTTTCCACTTTTTCTGCAAAGTGAGATGTTCCATTTTGTGCAGGGCCTGTTAGGGAACTTTTTACAAGCATTTGTTTTAAGTTGGGGGTTGTCTGTAGACTAAGAGAGGGGGGGTCTGGGAATATTTCTAGTAATCTGTCGCTTTTGTAAATGGGTTGGAGTTTCTTGGCGATTTTTCGTAGTATTTCCATTTGTGGGTGAATGTAACAACCAGTGGGATACGGCCCTCTTTTGGATATGTTTGTATTGTAAGCAGGTTGTTTCTGGGGATGGCTGGTTGCTTTATTGATCTGTGTTTCTGTAATGGACTGACTGTATCCCTGTTTTGTAAAATCTTTTTTGAGCAGTTCCAGGTGCAGACTTCTGTCTATAGAATCAAAAAATCCTGTTGTATCTTATACCCTGGCTGTAGATAGGAGTTCTTTATGTGTTAGGGTGAAAACTGTCATTACTGAGGTATGTGGGTCGGTCTGTAGGTTTGCGATAGATGGATGTTTGTATTGTGTTTCCTTTAATCTGTATTATGGTGATCGATTCACAATTAATAACAATAAACGAGATGTCCCTGTGGGTGCCCATTTCTGCAGCCAAGGACACAGCCTGAAAGACCTAAAAGTCACAGTGCTTATGGGAAATTTCAGATCCCAAAAGGAAAGGTTAGAATGGGAATGTAAACTTATACAAAAATTTGGGACTCTGGACTCAACAAGATCTAAACTTTATGTGTCACTATGTTTCTAATCTAATGTCAGTGTAGAGTTAATCAGACTAAATTCCTCTAAACCACTCAAACCCATAATATCTCATTTATAACCAGACCCTCCATGGACACTAGAGGTGAGTGTATCTGATTGTTTGTGTTAACCCTGGCTACTTTTTTATTACGCCTGTGATCAGAATGTGTATTTACTGTTTTATTTACGACAGCCATTGCCAATCAGGATGGGTGCAAAAGATAACATCTATGTAATGTCAGAAAGTTTTGTTCTAGTATGTATAAAATAGAGTGCTTTTTAAGATTCAGTATTGTATCATGCCTGAGGAAGAAGCCTAGTGCTTCGAAAGCTTGCATTTTCAATCATTTTAGTTAGCCAATAAAAGGTATTAACTTTATATCCAAGATGTCTTCACTTTCATCTATGGCTAACACGTACAATTCTCTACACTAATGTTTCATTATTAAAAGTGATGATAGGCATTCCTAGTGGTGGTATCTCTGTTCAGTACAGTACGTGAAGCCTGCCATGAGATGTTTGATTGTTACTGTGCACCTTTTTTTTTATTCCTTCAGTATGGTTGGTCCACCTTAAAGGGAACAATGTTTATAACACACAGACACTTTTCATCCAGGGCTGCAGCATTCCCATAAGATTAGCAGCCCCTTATATTTGTCCCCTATATATCTGTTAAGTAATATTTGCAAAAAGTGGAACAGTAGGTGCATTTGTTTTGAATTATATTTGAATTTGACTTAATAACTGCTGTTTAGCCTTAAGTTTTTATGGGTAAGACTTGTAAGAGTAAAAATTTTTTGTAACAGTAGAACTTAATATATGGTCTTAAGGTCATGTCTACCCTTAAAATTAAGGGGGGAAAAATATCATTAATTTGCCCAGAACACCAACTGCTATTTTAACACTTTATTACATGCATTTCTAACTAGACATTTAATAAGTATTGCTTTGTTCTCCCCATTATGGCAAAGGTTGCCACCTTTTCCCCTGCACAGTGAGCTTTATTAGCAAACATGTGCAGAGGAGGCATCAGTGGAAAGAGCAGTCAATCATTGCTTGTTATGTCAGCAGTCTCAGCCTTGATTGGCTGCTTGGATGGAGGAGTTAGCTTACTCTGTCAGAATGTGGGCAATAATTACCCTTAATATCTGGTTAATAATACTTTAATAATGTTCTGAATATATGTTTAGAATTGGGGCAGGTAACTGACAAGAGGCCATACGGAACCCGTTATCGCTCTTCTCCACTGTTCCTCTAAAAGTTCCCAGCAGAGATTGTAGCGTATGCCCACTTGCAGTGCATATACGCATGTACATTACAGTTCAAGCTAGTTGGGACCTGTCAGAAGAGCAGCTGAGAAGCGAGATACTGAGTAAGTTTTGTATCTTCGCTCCGGTCTCTTGATCGTTTAATGGAGAAGAGGAGGTAAGAAATAGCTCTTTACCTCCCATTTTTCAATTAAACTGAAAGCCTCAAACTCAATTTTGGCAGTGGGGATATTCTTTAACAAAACAATTAAAAAGAAATACCAATACAGTTACAACTGATATGGCCTTGTACAAACATTATTCCAGAGAAATAAAAAGGCTGAAAAGGACATTTTGATGCATATACAGGAGGCTATAGGAGGGGCGCTGTGACTCTGTAAGTGGTTAAAGTCACATTAACTAATTACGTTCATCAAGCTGGCGGCAGACGCGTGAGTGTCGGCAGAGGCTGTGCGGCTGTGCACACGTAATATTTAAACGCTGGCTCTAGCTGCCGTCAAATACTTTCTGGGTGAGATTCGCCCACAGCCTGTTAAATCTTGCTTTGGGAGATTTGCCCTGAGCAAGTGCAGCTTTGGGTGAATCTCTCTGTTAGTCGCAATAAAAAAAGATTTGCTATATTAAAAAAAGTAAATAAATAAACCAGTTATTTTCATATATGAATATAGCAAAAGTGTGCTTGTTGGTGTGTGTGTTGTTTGTATATTATAAATTGGTATCTTTTTTATAGTTCCATAACACCAAGTAGATTTTGTACTTTTGCACATCCTGTAATATATGAGGAGTTAATAACACTTTACTAAAGATATTACGCATTGGCAGAAACATGGACTGTGTGAATGGGACAGTCTTTATTAATATAATTGTGTTTGTTAACTTTGGCTACATTTATTATGGAAGCACTTGGTTGCCTGTTGCTGGTTTATACCCTGGAGATTTATTTAAATTATGAATTAGTTGCACAACACCAAACCATTTATTATACTTGGGCATTCCCGTAATGTATGGGACATTATAAGACATCATTACCAAAGATTTAAGTAGGACATTAAGACTTATGTTAGAGGGGTATGGGTCAAGCAGGTAGTGTAAAGTCTTTAAATATATTACTGGAGATTATTAATTGGCTTGAATTTGTATTACTGAACTGGATGGAGCATTTTATTACAGTTGCACAACACCAACAGGGAGAGCCTCAATAGCTCTGCGTTAACTCCCTTTTGGAAATTAATGTGCTTTTACCCACAGTGCGACTTTAACACCAGCAGTTAGTGTTAAATAGTTCCACTGTTATATGCACAAAGCACATATTCAATTAGCTGTGCAAATTAATGGGAGAAATCTGCTATAATAATAATATGGGCACTTATGCTTATTGCCATCTCAGACTCGACAATTTTAAATTGCTGCATATAATGCAAGAACACACTTATCACCATTTTATAAATAAAATTGAGCGGTTACCGAGCAAAGTTAAGCAAAATGGCAATGATGGCAGTAATGACTTTTCGCCACCTGTTATTGACGCCTATAAATGGCATTAAGTCCGAATTTGGCACAAATAGTGGCCATAACTATCCACTATGTTTGTGGTAAAAAGCATATGTAGTCACTGTTATTACATTCAGGTGAGTAGATATCATAGTTGTTGCAGTAAATGGGGTATAATGTGGTTTAATTTTCCATATGTATTAATACAGTCTACTGTGAACGATTCCAAGCATATCTTTTATTTTAAAACAGGAATAGAAAGTTGGAAAAAAGACCGCCAACCAGAGTAGATGTAAATGATTCATCATGGAACTATAAAAGTTTATTCTGAGGGTTTTATAATTTAAACAAAAACCTCAATCTGGTCATAAATAGCAGATTTACAGATTAACAGGGTTCTATATTCTGAACTGTGAACACTCCCGACTTGCAGGGCTATGTGCTGAGAGCCATTATAAGCTATTTGTGTCTGTTAAGTCATGTTAATCAATGCACCAAGCGTTAATGTGACTTTAAGACACAACTAATGGCAGTTGCAACGTTACACAAAAACTGTATCACACAACTGCCAGCAGATAGACGGCATTAAAGATCACAAATCACAAACCCCATTCGTAACTAAGGCAATGCACTACTGACTCAGTGCATTGCCTAAAGGGACAATAGAGATCGATAGCGGCTCTCAGTACATAGCCCTATTAATGTTTTGGTGCGTTAGAGCCTTGAAGAAGGTGCACAAAGCCTCAAGAAACAAAAATGGGATATTAAAGAAAATGGGTAAGCATGACGTGTGTTTGTATTTGTTGTATAGATTAAAATTAGATAAAGTAACACAAGACCTAGAAACTATAATGCCTGCTATATTGAATCCTGTATTAGTAAAGGTATAAATTAATTAATATGATAATTTAATCTAGTATCGTACGCAAACAATTTAAAATATATAATAAGAGATACAGTGCTCACATTTAAAGGGAAAGGTCACCCCCCCAAATGAAATTTGTATGAAGTAAATCACCCCCAAAACCCCATAACAGCAACATTTATAAATCTGTAAGTCTACAGAGATGTAAGTCTAACCTGAAATGCTGCTTGATGTTCTGTTTCCACTCTTTCTGCATGCTTGTCCTTCCATTAGCAGCTGTCAGTCATGGATAGCAACCAAATCCCTTGCTTTAAAGGGCATGTCCACCCCCAAAACTATCATTACACCCACACTGTCCCCACTCTGAAGTGCATACAAATCCTTACCTATACATCCCAGCTCAAATGGCTCCTGTTAAGTCCCCCCAAAGTCCAGAAAACTGACCACCGGTTTTTGCTCAGAGCAGCCCTTCACTCCCTCCCCCCTCTCCCTCCCTTTCCCACACGTATTATTCTCCCTCCCACTAGTGTAAACCCCTTTGCCAAATATTTAGTGCTAGTTCCCCAGCCCCCAACCACTATATTATATTTTCCAGAGACTCTCCCGAACTCTGCTTACCTTCCCTCTCTTCCGGCGTTCTGAACTGCCAGCAGCCGGTGTCCGTGATTGGCTGCCTCTCAGCCAATCAGGGACGCGTCTGCCGGTCACCCCCTGCTTGAGTTCCATGCAAGCAGAGCAGGCAGTGGCGGGGCGGAGGAAAGAGGGAAGGTAAGTAAAGATTGGGGGAGTCTCTGCAAAATATATTATAGCGATTGGGTCTGGGGGAACAAGCCCATATATAAAAAAATTGGCAAAAGGGGTGGACATGCCCTTTAAAAGAGAGTAAATAAACTAATTACAGGGCTAGAGACATTTCAGCTGATTTTTAAGGTAATTGTTGGAAGGTAATTTTTAACCTGGACACACAAAAATGTCTTAGTTAATAACTCCAAGTCTAAACAAATTTGGGTATTTTGTTATTCCTCACAAAAAAAACAACAATCCATTACTAAACATTTTGTACAATAATATCAGACGCCAATTTTTCTCGCTTTTTTTTGGGTTTGTGAAATCTGGTAATGAAAAGCCGCAAACCCCTCTTTTTAGTTCCGTTTAGTGGAAACGGATTGGAATTTTACTGATCCTAAAATTCTGTTCTGTCTCTCTTATGGTACCTGAGTATTTCAATCTTTGTAATTGAGGTTTATTTAAATAAACGAATGCAATTCCCTAGCTATTCGATTAGTAGGGATGGCCGGTTCGCGGACCTGAATCCGGATCCGCCGCGGATTTATCCCGTTCGCGAACGGCGGATTTTTCAGGATTTTCCGCCTTCCGACTTCCGAAACGCGAATTTCTCATATTTTTTGAAAATTTTTGAAATTACGAGATATCTCGTATTTTTGAAAATACGTATTTTCGAAAAAATTTTAAATTACGAGGATTTCTCGTATTTTCAAGGATATTTTTCATTTTAATGGGTCCGCTCGCGGATTTTAGAATTTTCAAATTTTTTCGAAAATTTTCGGATCCTCGAGCGGACCGGATTTTGCGAAGTTCAGACATCTCTATCGATTAGTTGTCTCCTCTGTGCATGTAAAAGCTTGTAACAAAGCTTGGAGAGCTTGATGAGGAGAAAAAACTGGTGTTAAAAATGGTGCTAATTTTGCCCCAAAAGATGGCAAAGATGGCCATCGATGTTAGCTTTCAAATGTAATATAAGATATGATTGGTTGAGGCAAAATTAGCACCATTTTTAACAATAAGAATTTTATTGACTCCCTGTTAGTGTATTTGAGCATTTAGATAAGTTTGGTCCATGAACCTTACATCTGATAATCTCTAAAACCTCCCAAAGACTACTTAATTTAACACAAAAAAAAAAAACCAATCCCTGCAATCTAATGGCATTGCATCATCCATAATCAGAAACTGCTTCTTATTTGCAGAAGCACAGATCAGTAAGATGCCAAGGAGCTGACCTAAAACATTTTTGTCATCCATTTCTCTACCATTTGTGATTCTGTCCATCAGTTTTTCTCAAAGAATATCTGGGACACACTGGTGTTCTGAGGCAGCCTAATTTTTTCGTTTATATATCATATAAAATTAAGTATATATATTGGAATTATATTATATTAACCTCTCTCTCTCACTCTTTTTCCACTCTTCAAGAATTTTATTGAATTCCCTGTTAGTGTATTTGAGCATTTAGATAAGTTTGGTCCATGAACCTTACATCTGATAATCTCTAAAACCTCCCAAAGACTACTTAATTAACACAAAAAAAAAAAACCAATCCTGCAATCTAATGGCATTGCATCATTCCATATAATCAAGAACTGCTTCTATTTGCGAAGCACAGATCAGTAAGATGCCAAGGAGCTGACCTAAACATTTTGTCATCCAATTTCTCTACCATTTTTGTGATTCTGTCCATCAGTTTTTCTCAAGAATATGCTGGGACACACTGTGTGTGTCTTGAGGCAGCCTAATTTTTTCTGTTTATATATATATAAAATATACGTATATTGGAATTATATTATATTAACCTCTCTCTCTCACTCTTCTTTGTGGAATTAATATTATATTAACCTCTCTCTCTCACTCTTCTTTTCCACCCATTAACAGTCCCCAGGGTAATGCCCTAAACCACCAAGTCCTCACCCCAGTCTAGTTTACAAATTAGCTTTTATACTAACACTAGCAGAGTACCTGGCATAACAATACTGGCTAATAAACTGGGGGGCTGACAACACTGGCTAATGAACTGGAGGGCTGACAACAATTTTTTTTTACCTATGCCCCTCCAGAGCCTACTTTTGTGCCTTGAAAGTTGTTGACAATTTGTTACTGGTTTGCTAGATGTTAAGCTCTGCCCCTCTGAGATTTCTTCTGCTTTCTCCTGCTTGAGTTTCAAACAGTAATACCTGTGAGTTCCGTACACACGCACATGCACAGAACTCACAGGCATTACTGTTTGAGGCTCAAGCAGGAGAGTGCACGGAATTCACAGGCATTACTGTTTGAGGCTCAAGCAGGAGAGTGCACGGAACTCACAGGCATTACTGTTTAAGGCTCAAGCAGGAGCGTGCATGTAATTCACAAGCATTACCGTTTGAGGCTCAAGCAGGAGGAAGCAGAGGAAATCTCAGAGGGGTGGAACTTAACATTCAGCAAACCAGTAACAAGATGTCAGCAACTTTCAAGGCCAGAGGTAGGCTTCTGGAGGGACATAGGTAAAAAAAAATATGGCAAAAGTATTTTTAAAGCTGCAGCTTCCAAATGAACTTGATTTTACAGTGCACTAATCCTTTAATAATGAATTGGAGGGCTAACTAACACTGACTAATGAACTGGAAGGCTGACTACCCTAGGTAATGAACTGAAGGACTGACAACACTGACTAATGAACTGGAGGGCTGACTAACATTGGCTAATGAACTGGAGGGATGACTACACTGGCTAAAGAACTGGAGGGCTGAAAACACTGGCTAATGAACTGGAGGGCTGGCAACACTGGCTAATGAACTGGAGGGCTAACAACACTGGCTAATGAACTGGAGGAATGACAACATTGGCAAATGAACTTAGAGCACACAAAGGGAATGTACAGTGTAAATCAACGTTCAGTCCATTGCAAAGCTGTACCTTTAAATCACACACTATGTTATTCTTATTTTTCGGAGCAATTGGCAAAGTTTACTTTTCCCTCTTTACTTGCTAGCACACTGGGCAAACTTGTATGACCAGTCATAGTGGGCAAACTTGTATGTGCTACTCACAGTGGGCAAACTTGTATGTGCCAGTCAGTGGGCAAACTTTTATGTGCCAGTCACACTGGGCAAACTTGTATGTACGAGTCACAGTGGGCAAACTTGTATGTGCCACTCACAGTGAGCAAACTTGTATGTGCCAGTCACAGTGGACAAACTTGTATGTGCCAGTCACAGTGGGCAAACTTGTATGTACCAGTCACAGTGTGCTAACCTGTATGTGCCAGTCACAGTGGGCACACTTGTATGTTCCTGTCACAGTGGGCAAACTTGGATGTGCCAGTTACAGTGGGCACACTTGTTTGTGCCAGTCACAGTGGGAAAACATGTATGTGCCACTCACAGTGGGCAAACTTATATGTACCAGCCAGTGGGAAAACTTGCATTTACCAGTCACAGTGGGCAAACTTGGATGTGCCTGTGACAGTGGGCAAACTTGGATGTGCCAGTTACAGTGGGCACACTTGTATGTTCCTGTCACAGATGGAAAACTTGTATGCGCCAGTCACAGTAGGCAAACTTGTATGTGCCAATCACAGTGGGCAAACTTGTATGTACCAGTCACAGTGGGCAAACTTGTATGTGCCCGTTACAGTGGGCAAACTTGCTTGAGAGAGATACATAGAAGTTGCCACTTGACTGGCCACAGCAAGTTGGCCCACTGTGGACTGGTACATATAAAGTTTGCCCACTGTGAGTGGCACATACAAGGTTATCCCACAATGTGACTGGCACATAAAGTGTGCCCACTGTAACTGGCACATCCAAGTTTGCCCACTGTGACAGGCACATACAAGTTTGCCCACTATGACTTGCAATACAAGTTTTGCCCACTGGAGTTGGTACATAAAAGTTGTGTCCACTGTGACTGGCACATCCACAGTTTGCCCACTGTGACTGGTACATATAAGTTTTCCTACTGTGACTGGCACTTACATGTTGCCCAATGTGACTTGCCACATACCATTTTGTCCACTGTGACTGGCACAAACAAATTTGCTCACAGTGACTGGTAATGGAAGTGTGCCCACAGTTGGACTGGTACATGACAATTTGCTCACAATGTGAATATGGTACATGCAAAGGTGCCCCTGTACTGGACACTATCAAGGTTGCCCACTGTGCAGGCACATTTAA